>JAAMXJ010000729.1:0-170047 GCA_019693375.1 Asterochloris erici | reverse complement strand
AGCACCATCTTGTGCTCCTAGGGGAACCTACCTAGCCTACAGGCCTATCCACTGCCCTCGGCTCTGCCTCTGCGTCGGCCCCAAAAGGGAAACCCCAGTATGTGCAGACCTCACTTGTGTGCTCAGGCTTCCACAGGTCCTGGCAAAGCAGGAACCAGAACAATGCGCACCAAACGACCCACCATCTGCAGCCTAACCCCTGCGGCCCTGGCAAAACATGGCCTCAGCTATGTGCTGTAGGTGGGCCCAGCAGGTACAGCAGAGCACCTGCAGGTATCACTGGTGGGCTCAGGTTTCAGAGCATCCACAGCCCTGGTGGCAGGAACCTGAATGTGTGCCTCTCATGGGACACGCTATCTGCTCTCGCACACCATGCAGAACGACGGCTGCAGCCCTAACAATTAATGCTCCCCTTGCAACTCAAGACCCGAACAAAACCACCCTCGAGTCCTGTACCAACCAGTGGTGATTGCCTAACAAAAGAAACACAAGAGTCAAACATGTTGCGGGGTGTCACATGGCCTGTGGTAACATGACCTAAGACAGATCATCCATGAAGTCCTTCTCGCTATGACCCTGTGTAGCTACACTCTGCTTGCCACTGAGTGCTTGGTGATAGCTATGATTGATCCCTTCAACACTTGAACAAATATGCTCAACAACATCCTGCTGGTTGTCCTGTGTGCCCATCTGAGTGCATGCACTGCCCAGACTTCACATCAGCGCCCTCTCATCATTGGTCATAGGTGTGTGCATTGCCCTTCCTTTGGCAAGAGCGTGACATCAGTTGGGCTGTGCTTTCTTGCCTGCTGGCAGCAGGCCTCTCTGCTATCAGCCAGTCAACAGTTCTTTCCAAACCTGGGCTGTTGCTGTGGCTCTCTGCAGGGGTTCGCCATGCCTCATGCCCGATGAGTCGCTGGCCAGCTTCCAGAGAGCCATGGACGACGGTGCAGACTACATCGAGATGGATGCTGTGAGTTGCTCATGAGACATTGCAGGCATCTGACGCAGCTCCTGCAGCGCCCAGTAGCAACCAGCAAGGGAGTGCAGGGCTGATGCTGCCTGCACGGTGGGAGGCAGCCGTCTGACATCATCTAGGCAGTCAGTGCACTTCCCAGTGCTGGTCACAGGCAGGAGTGCATACTGCACAGCAGTCACCACATGCATCCCACAGAGCAAGTACATGCAAGGCACTGGGTTGAGCCAGTGTCGCCCAAGTGGGGCATGGCCCTTCTCAACTGTTGACCCTGAGTGAGAGCCTGGAGGGTTTCATACCAACACCCTGGTGGCAACCAAGCCTGACCTTGCGGTGATCGCGCCCGCCTTCTGCCCTCCAGGTGAGCACGGAGGATGGCGTTCTGGTGGCACGCCACGATCTCACCCTGGACAGCAGCACAGACGTCGCAGCCCACCCAGAGTTTGCCAACCGCAGGTGCGCCGCTCAGCTCCTGCCACCCAGTGGCTCCCTGCTTTGCTGTCGAGCCTGCTGGCGCCCCCAGCGAAACCCCTTGACCATGGTGGTGGCCAGGCTGAGGCAGGCCGCTCACAAGCATGCCCCACTGCGCACAGAGCTGCTGCCAGATGGCATCAACGGTATGGGGGTTAAAGTGTCCAACATGCAGCTGGGCAGCTCAATTTGCCAGCGCACCCGGGCATATGCTTGTTGACTCTGTGGGTCATGCTGTAACAGGCCAACTACAACCCATCTCCAGTTGCCCTCCTGCAGCCGCACAGAGGTGTTGCTGGATGGCACAAACAAGACGGGGGTATTTGTGTCCAACATGACCGCAGCGGAGCTGCAGACGCTGTGGGCGAAGCAGCCGCTGCCCTTCCGCACCCAGGCAGAGAACAACAAGCACAGGCAAGCCCTGCAACCTCCTGGTACCCAGGCTGATGTCCATTCAGCTGCAGTGGCAGCAGCACACCCGCGTGCATCAGTCAGTCTCTTGGTAGACAAAAGGTGTCCTCGGCGATGCCCTCGGCACGCACTGTGCTCTGCAAGCTCCCCTTTCAGTGAGGGCAGTGTGCCTGGTGGTGACATGCCGGCAAGGGGCTC
Organism: Asterochloris erici; assembly: GCA_019693375.1. NCBI lineage: Eukaryota > Viridiplantae > Chlorophyta > Trebouxiophyceae > Trebouxiales > Trebouxiaceae > Asterochloris > Asterochloris erici. The sequence continues at coordinate 167,991 of JAAMXJ010000729.1, read as the reverse complement.
TTCCGTGCTGAAGAAGCAGCCTGCACAGGGTGCACTGGGGGCAAGCTTGGTGCCGCGTGAAGGAGGAAGGGCCTGTAGCTGCAAACAGTCACCAGCTGCTGGGCTGGCACTGCCTAATGCACATGTGCCTGCCTCACGCTTTCACATGCCCTGAGCCCAATCTCACAGCTGAAAGCACCCCTCCACCAAAGTCACGATGGTGCAGAGTTGCCACCATTGCAGAGGCGTTGCAGCTGGCGCGCCCGGCCATTGCAGCTGGGCAGCTGCGCGGGGTCATGGTTGAGACCAAGCAGCCCACCTACCACGATCGCCACAACCTTCCTCTGGAGCAGCAGCTGGTCAATGCGCTGGTCAATGCCTCGTACGGGGCACTCCCCTCTGGGAGCGTCATCCTGGAGTCTTTTGAACTGCAGGTGTGCCTTGCAAAGGACTGGTGCAGCTTTGTTTCATGTAGCTTGCCTGCTGAGGGATGGCAGCGCCTTGGCTGGCTGCCATTCTGGCAGCTTCATCCATTTCAGAGACTGGGCAGCAGGCATGGGAGTGTCCACTTTGAGACAGGCCTGTGACAGCTTGCAGTCCTGCCTGTGAGCTGCGCTGCAGTGGCTTTGGGGCTACTCCCGTGCCCCCTGCCCTGTGCGCTTGCCTTTGATGTCACAGCCATGTTCCTGCATGATGCTCTGTGTCTGCCTGTCTGCTGCAGTTCAGCAGGGCTGACAGAGAACAGCCCTCTATAGCACCTCGCCCTGGCAGCAGCAGCACCTGACGCCCTGCATACCCTCCATGCTGCAGTCCCTGCAGAAGCTGAGCACTGCTCTGAGGGCAGCAGACATGGGCAGTACACCCCTCGTCTGGCTCCTCAATTGCAGTGCCAACGTGACCCTCAGCGACTTGGAGGCCTTTGCAGACTTTGGGCACGCCATAGGCCCTGACAAGGTGGGCCTGGACAAATGCCAAACATGCAGAGGTTGGGCATGCCATTGGGCCTAGTACAGGGTGCCTGCTGGACATGCACAGATAAGGCAATCCCGGAGGTGAAGAGATCGGGCATGCCATTGGCCCCAACATGGTGTGTCGAACTTGCAGCAATAGGCCATGTTGTTGGCCCCATCAAGGGCAGTGTGTCTGGACATGCACATCTGGTACACGTTCCAGAGCCCCAGGTACAGGGCAAGACAGTCCCGGATGCTTCAGCCACATCAGCCAGCACACGTCAGCAGAGGTGGGCGCCTTGCGCTCCAGTGGTGGCCAGCGGGGGCTGCCAGCACACGCTCATGCTAGGCCTGTCTCCAGCCTGCATTGCTTGCTGGCAGCCCTGTTGCCTGGCGCCTGCAGGCTGTGCAGAGGAGTCCCGACAACCAGGTTATCACCAACCTCATGTCTGGCTTTGCTGCCAGCACGGCTCGCAGAGAGGCGCGGCATGCTGCAGAGCCCCCGTGCATTGTGGTTTTGAGAGGCATCCTTGGCTTACATCATGTCACATGTCTGCGTGCAGGCAGCTTGGATCTCGCAGAGGAGTGCAGTATGCCTGCAGAGCCCTCTTGCACCACCATCAGCATGGTTGTACAATGCTGGCTGCCTGCAGGCTTCAGAGCGCTTTGCTGAGGAGCGCAGGACTGCCGAAGAGCTGATTCTGGCATTGTCTTACCATGAAGCAGCCATGCTCAGACTCTGTTACATTGCTTGCCCTGCAGGCAGGTCTCGCGCCAGCGGGCTTTGCACCGGAGTGCGGCATGCCTGCTGACCCCACCTGCTCAGACGTTGGCACCTCCTGCAGCGGGCGTCTGCAGCACCCCCTGAGCCGCCTGCGGGACGGAAACGCGTTTCCCAGCCAGCTGGTGGCCAATGCAAAGGCTGCCGGCCTGAAGACCTTTGCCTACACTTTCCGCTCCGAGGTGAGGCTGAGCCCATGCCTTGCTTCGCCGCCTGGCAGCGATTGCTGGGCGACAGGAAATTTTTGGCTTCAGGACTTCTCTATATATCAAGTGCTTGGGAGTAGAGGCTGCTCTGATGCCCCTTGGCACTTGACAGCATCACTCTTGGCAGATGGTGCAGTGAGTGCAGTGTAGTGAACAGCAAAACCTAGCTTGCCTGTGCAGCTGGAACAGCTGGCTTGCAGACTTCTGCCATTTCCTGCTTGAGGTGAGGGCTGAAGACTGACTCAAATTAACTTTGTTATCTTGGCAATGCTGCACCCTGGCACTCCAGGCACTCTGCCTGAGTTTGCAGTAGTCACAGCACAGCCAGGATGTGAACCAGTCAAATGCTGCACACAGACTGAAGCGCGCTGGCCTCAGTTCTGTGTATGCTGCACAGAGCGACTATGAGCCCTGGTGCTGCACAGCTACAGGGAATGTCTTTCCATGCTGTGCGAGCAAGGCTGGGCAGGGCCAGGCCTCTGTGCTGCGCTGCGGGGACTGCAAGCCCTGATGCCGCACAAGCAAAGTTGCTCCTCCTGCTCTGCAGGCACACCTGTGGTGGGCCTACTTGGCCCCTCAAGTTGGCTTCTGCCAGCACACTTGTCTCTGCACCAACTTCTGCCTGCTCACGCTCCGCGGCGCCAAGCCATGGCTGCTGTTGACTTGCTGGCAGACTGACACACATGCATTGGCAAGCTGGCAGCAGCAGAGGAGACAGCCTGCCCCATACTCATTGCAGCCTGGGGCTTGCGTATCCTGCAGGCAGCATCCCAGGTCCCATGCTCGACAGCCTCGCTAAGACTTGGCTGTCCGCTGCAGGCGCGCTTCCAGCCCATCGACTTTGCCGCTGACCCGGCTGCCGAGCTGGACTACTACGCTGGCCCAAATGGCAGCCTGGGCATTGATGGCCTGTTCACTGATTGCCCCGCCACAGCTGTGGCCTGGTGGAGCGGCACCCAGCGCACGCCAGAGGCGCATAAGGGAAAGAACAACGAGCAGGCTGAGCAGGCCCGGGGCCACTCAATCCTATATGTGTTCATCATTGTTGTGCTGGTGCTGGTGGTGGGAGGCCCACTGTCCTGCATACTGTGGGCTCTGTGGCAGCGCTGGCGGCGGCGGCGGCAATATGACAATCTACAGGATGTGCAGACATTTGAGATGCCTGACACAAGACGTTTTCCTCATGAAGACGGCCACTTCCGGCAGGGGACAGCAGCCGGCTCCGTCTGACACTGGCCTCAAGTCTCTGTCTCTGCTTGTGTTTTTGAACATGTTCTGTTCATCATCAGCCTGCCGTTGCTTGAAGCCACAGTGACTACTCACACATCCTGCCCACCTTGCTGGTGCATGGTGGTCAGGATGAGATGAGCTTTGAGAAGGCAGGGTGGATGCCTGCAAGCTGGAGGCGCCAACAGGTGATTGTCAAAGGCATCAGCAAGTGAGCATATAGCTTGCAGCCACCACTTGAGGCAGGGTCAAGGCAAGTAAAGTCTCACAACCCTGTCATCCACAGCGCTGCATCTCAACAGCTTCTTTTGCTGTGATGCAGCCTCCATTGAGAATCCTCATAACTCAGGGAAACAGCATAGCAGCATTACAAAAACAAGGTCCACTTTTCTTCTGGGAGAAAGACCCTGACCTAAAAAGGAGGCAGGGCACTCCACCGGTTTCCTCGCCTTTAACGAATGCTCAGCGCTTTCTGGGTGGCCTCCCGGTTGCCTCTTAAGCATCAAGACACGCCTCCATGAGCGTGGACGTGGGCGGGCGCGCAATGGCCAAGGCACCTGTTGGGAAGCAGGAGCATTTTGTCTCCTGCATGGCTGGGAGCGACCAGGCAAGCAATCAGGCTCACTCTGATATGACAGCGTGCAGCCCACCACAGTCTCCTCAAGGCTGATGCCACCTCAGAAGGCCACCAAAGCAGTCTCTGAGCTTAGCGTGCATCCTGGGAGCCTGCACACCGCCTGATTGTGCCAGGTGCCAGCCGCCATGCTGTCCATCTGTGGCTGCCGTTGGCTAGGCAGTTGCTGCCTGCTCCTGGAGGAGCGAGCCAGCAAGGAGATCGCTGCTGGCAGGAGCTGACAGCGAGCATGCCACCTGTAACAGTCCATCACGGCACCTCGCGCTGATTCATGCTGTGCAGCAGAGCTGCCGTGTCAGCGCCCTGTCAGCCGTTGGTCAGATGGATCAGCCGCTGGTTGGGCGGCCCTGCTGGCGCTGCTGGTGGGCTGGGGCGTCACAGCGGGATGCTTGGCAGCTGGCTCAGCCTGCACCAGGCGTGCATGCCCTGCCACCTGCAGCGTAACTGACGCCCAGCTGTCCCTGGCTGCAGCGTAAACTCCTTGCAGGGCGATGACTGTACACTGATGTGACCTGCAGGGGCCAGCAGGATGCCCCGGCAGCTAGCTCGGCCTGCATCAGGCATGCATGGCCATCCTTGACAGCAGCGTAAATGACGCCCAGCTGTCCCTGGCTGCAGCATTTGTGCATCCCCGGGCGTTGTCTGGGCGCCTTTCAATCTGCAAAACGCTCATGTGCTTGGAACTGGGGGTGCCTGCCCCTTGGCACATCGCAGCGGATCCTCACTCTGTGGGACCAAGACGGCATTGTGAAGGCGTGCTTGCGCTCCGTGCTGGCCTGCTGCCAGCTGCAGACTGCGAGCAGCCTCGATGGCCAGGCTCTGACATGGCATCGGCAGCCTTGCCATTGCTACGGCACTGTCGCTGGCTGCAGGGGTCCATGCTGCAACAATGAGCAGACCTTGGACCAGCATCAGGAGGCTCTGCAGGGCAGGAAGGGGCACAAATGAATGCTGGCAAGCAGTGGCCAGCCAGTTGCTGCCTGCAGCTTGGATGGATAATACCACCACAAAGGATAGAACCTGCACTTGCCTCGCGGAGTGTCTGCACAACAGGAGGGGCGAAGGGGGTTCTATCAAATTTGTTGATGGTGCAGCCGACCAGTGGCTAGCCTGCTGCTGCCCACAGCCTGAGCAATGCAGGCGCCTGCTCTGTTGCTGCAGGGAGGCACGTGTCTTGCAGCTCCCTGAAGCTTGGCCCACTGAGCGCACTCCAGGCAGCCACATGAGCCACACTGCTGAACCTGCTGCTGCTGCTGCCTGCAGTCCTGGACCATCACGGCGCAGCAGGCTGACCGCGTGGGTAGCGACAGCGAGGACTCAGACGCGGCAGAGACCGTGTTCTCTGTGGAGGCAGTGGAGCCAGTGTTTGATGTTGAGCCCAGCCCTACTGGCGCCCTCTTTGGGGGCGTACGTGGGCCTGCTGCCTGCATGGCGGCCCATCAGACTGCCTTCATTCCCTCCGGTTCCCAGGTGAATTTGTGAACTGCATGCTTGTCAGGTGGTCTCTGCAGCTGCGCCGTCCTCATCCCCTGGCAATCTCAGACTCAACAATTGGCTGTACAGCAGAGTGGCGGCTGGCAGCCTCATGAAGTTGGTGCTGCTGATGGCTGAGGCTGGCGTTTACATCGTGTTGGCACCTGCATTGCCATGTTGTTGCTGGCAAGCTGCCTGCAGGTGTGAGGCCAGCAGGGTTCTGCTGCTGCATGCTGTCTGCACTGCCAAAGTGTTCGAAAGGCATTGTTGCCTGCCAGCTGGCTGCGTCACCCAGTTCATTCCCTGCCACAAACCTGCGCTGCCCTGATCTTCTGCAACCTCACACGAAATGCATTGAGAAACAATGTCTGGGGCTGCAGGCTGCTCTGGAGGCGTACGCTCAGCGCATGATTGCGCAGCACGAACTGGAGCACAGCTTCTACGTGATGGACCTTGGGGTTGTGGTGAGCTGCTCTACCCTGCTATTGGTCAGGAGTACAGTGCATGGGGCCTCATGCAGCAGGAGTGGAAGGCGCTGAGCCTGAGGGTGACCAGAGTGGCCTCCAAGGAAGCTGGCGATGCTTGCAGGGCGAGTGCGTGGGGCACTGCCCAGGTTGGGCACTGCATCACCACATTCTGGAGACCAGCTTGCACATCAAGGACATGACCTGCAGATGCAGTGGTTGTGGCTTCCAGCTTCCGGATGTAGGCAACTGCCCTCCCCAGGAACTGCTGCAGTGTGCGCAGCTGAGCAAGCCTGTTGCCTTACATCTTTGCCTACAGGTGCAGCAGCACTGGGCGTGCCTTCCAGACCACAGCTGCAGGCAACCGCCCTCTTCACACGCTGCCAAACAGGAGACAGCAGAAAGTTCTGCCTCGCGCGTCTGCAGCTGCGGGTGTCTCTGCCCACGCTGCTGCGACATCTGCCGAACAAAATGACTCGCGAGTTTGATGCTTTCATGTGTCCGCCTGTAGGTGAGGCTGCACAGGGCGTGGCTGGAAATGATGCCACGTGTAAAGCCTTTCTACGCAGTCAAGTGCCACCCCAACCTGGCCATGATGGGCGTCCTGGCCGCGATGGGTTCCGGCTTTGACTGCGCCAGCCAGGGCGAGATTGAGATGGTCACCAGCCTTGGTGGGTCCCATAACATGCAAGCTTGGGTAAAACAGTTTGGAGCTTGGGGCAGTATCTGCAGCCTCCTCCGCTTCAGTTCTGGATCACTCTGCCAGCTGGGGCCACAATGAGGGGCCATCAGCTTTTGTGAACTGGCATGCAGCCACAAAAGTGGAGGGACGCTTGGGGCGCACAGACCGGCCTGTTCGCGCGCCAGCTGGCATCCAGACTTGTGCTGGCCTGGGCAAACAGTGTGACGGCCTTGAGCCATGGTGCATGCCTTGAGCATGTGGTGCAGTCACAGCACAAGATAGATCTGTGCGAATAGCAGAGGCTGCAGCACTGGTGGTGCCCACAGAATACACCTGGAAGGTGGTCTGGGGCACCATCGCCTCACTCCTTGATCTGGTCCATGATGCCCCAGTGCCCCTTTCTGCAGGTGTGCCAGTGGACCGCATAGTCTATGCTCACCCTTGCAAGCCACCCGCCCAGATCAAGTTTGCGGCCGCCCACGGCATTAACATGACTACCTTTGATACTGAGAGCGAGCTGCTCAAGGTCAGCGCTTGCTTGCCTTCCTGGGCTAAACTTGCGGCATGAAGAGGCCCCATTCTTGCAGCAGCTACAGCGTCAGGCCTTGACACCAGCTGCTGTTGATGCCCCTGCAAATCAATGCCATATGTTGGTGCCTGTGCATGTCACATGGTGGCACCTGCTGCCATGGTGCCTGCAGCAAACCTCAGTCACTTCATATCCTTCATAAAAACCCCCAAGTCTTGCCTGCAAGATCAGGCCTGTGCCGATGGTAGTGCCTTCACATGTACTGGCCCCAAGCAAGCTGCTGCACGCTGATAATACCCAAGCAGTGGCTTTGGCTGCAGCATTGGGGCTGTCTCCATGTCAGCCTCAGGCGCTGGCCTTCTCAGGCCATGTCATTGGTGGTGCAGAGCCTGCAGCCAAGTCACTCGGTGCAGTAGACCTGAGCAGGTATGATTGTTGTGCAGGTCCAGCGGTGGCATCCCCAGACAAAGCTGCTGCTGCGCATCCGCGCTGATGACACCCAGGCACGCTGCCAGCTGGGCAACAAGTTTGGAGCTGACCCTGTGGACGCCTTGGGTGAGCCTCCTGCTGCAAAGGGCCACTGTTCTGCAGCTGCAAGCAAGCCGCACAAAATGCAAGGGTGCATGTATCTGGGGGGGGTTATACATCTTGCCTTGTGCTGTAGCAGTGTGCTTGTGCTGAAGCACTGTGCTTGTCGCTGTCAACCTTGGCAGTACATACGGGACTGACTTTGCCAACGCGTGGGATGAGCGCCTGCACCAGTGCATGTCCCAGCTGCAGCAGCCTGGACCAGCAAGCTGTTTCGGGACTGTCAACAGCTGTCAACAGCTGAGCTGTCATTGCCTGGCTGATGCCCCACCAACATCTCCTGGTTCCATAACCCCCAGCTCCCGCAAGATGAAACTCTGGTTCCCAGCAGGGCTTTCATGGAAGGGCTTGGGTCAGACAGGCGCCGTGACAACTGGCTTCCCTCCTGGTGTGCGGGTCTGCTAGGGCCAAGGGCATGCAGTACGCAGTCAGCTGCATCCCACCATGTGGTGGAACCCTCGACTGAGCTTGCTGATGCTGTGCAGGCCTGCCAGGGTCGTCCAGATGAACCTGTAACAGCTGCTCTGTCATAGATATCAAGGACACCTGCCACACAGCCAGCACTGAGCTTGTGCTCAAATCATGTGTCTGCCATGCAGGGCTGCTGGGGAAGGCCAAGGACCTGGACCTGAACGTGGTGGGCGTGTCCTTCCATGTGGGCAGCGGCGCCACCAATCCTGGTGAGACCCTGTGGATACCAAATGCGGAGGTCTTTCAGACCCATGACATTTTGCAGTGAGGGCGTCATATTCCCAGCAGACCTCTTGCTGTTGAAGATGCACTGCCTGTGGGGGTGCAGTGTGCATGGCAGCCCAAATGATGACCTTTTTAAAGCAGTATGTGGGCACCTGCACGATCTCGCTCTCTTGTCATGACATATCACACCTGCTTATCAGTCTGCCATCCTTGGCTCTGCTGGCGCCTCCATGATGGCTACCTCCCTGGCCTGCCATGTGTTTGACGACGCGCCAATCCTTGGCCTTAGCTTGCCTTGTCGCACACATCACCCCTGCTACCAGCAGAGCCCTTTCTGCAGCTTTCTGTGTCATCTTATGCCAGGATGTCAATTGTACGTTGGCGCTGCTGAAGGCCTATTGGTACCTTTCTGCCTCCCCTGCTGGCAGTCACCTGATGAGGTCTTTCCAGCTTTTCAAGCAAAGCTTCCAGGTGTAGGAAGAGCCGCCATCTGCCTGACCCACCCCTGACGGCGCCGCAAAGTCACAGAGACCACCATCTGTCTATGCATTGTGCATCTGCTCACAGCCACCATGGGCGTCCCTGCAGGCGCCTTCACCGCAGCTATCTCCCTGGCTCGCCGCGTCTTCGACATAGGCGCCGCCCTCGGCTTCAGCATGGACCTGCTGGACATTGGCGGCGGCTTCTGCGGCGGGAACTTTGATGAGGCCGGCAACGTTGACCTGGGGGGTGTGCCCCATGCGGTCAACTCTGCGCTTGAGGAGTTTTTCCCTGAGGGCAGCGGGGTGCGCGTCATCGCAGAGCCTGGCAGGTGTGATGCCTACCAGCAGGGAGTGCACATTGGGTACAGTAACTTAGGGTTGACAGTCCTGCAGCTATGCGTTGCTCTGTCCACCGCAGAAACGTCAGACCAGCCTGTCCCTCTCACTTGAGCGTCTTCCTCTCCCGCAGGTGCTGTTTCCAGACCCTGCCAGCTGTCATCACCACAACGGCACACCCTAGCTGCTGCATTCAGGCGACTTCGTACCTGCCCTGCTGATGGTGTCGCCAACCCCCTGCAGGTACTTCGCTGAGGCCAGCGCCAGCCTGTTCCTCAACATCTATGGCAACCGCGTGCGCAAGGACATGGGCGGTAACCGCCTGGTGGATTACTGGTTGTCCGATGGGATCTACGGCTCCCTCAACTGCATTGTGTACGACCACGCCAACCCCAGCATCAGCTGGGTGCGCGACCCGAGGCTGCCAGCACCCACAGAGGAGGAAGAGGGCACCATGTACAGGTGGGGCCATGTCCCCAAGCGGTGGGGGGCCAGCTGTGGCTGGTTGCAGCTGTCATACTTGCTGCAAACGAGCTGGGCAGCAGGCTTTCATGTGGTGAGGAACAGCTGTGGGTGGCTGCAGCTGCCATGCTTCTTGCAGTGGGCTCTGCAGCAGGCAGAGCTTACCAAGGAACAGGCACTTTACACTGATCCGCCTGATCCGCCTGAACTGTAAAAGAAGGACATTCTTGCGGCTGCTGGGGGCCAGCAAGCACAAGGCCATCAACTACAGGCAGGCTGTGAGGGGCTGTCTGAGGATAAATTGAACATTTGCAGTTGCAACATGGGGAGGTGTACGCTGCAAGCTTCACTGCTTCCACCTGCCTCTGGGCGCCTGCGACAGGCTCTGCTGAAGCTCGCACTGACCAGTTACTGCTGCCTACCCCCTTATTGATCCTCAGGGGTGCCCCTTGCTGCAGGCCTGTTCTGCATGGCTCCCCTGTGCCAGCCCTCTGCTGCATGCTGAGGCTGCCTCGCGCCTGCCTCAAGTGCCCATTTCTCACTTTATGAGATCCTGCCCTGCAGGTCGACCCTCTTTGGCCCCACCTGCGATGGGCTGGACACCATCGTACGGGAGCACCCCCTGCCCCACCTGCGCAATGGCGACTGGGTGGCCTTCCCCAGCATGGGCGCCTACTCCATTGCAGGGGCTTGTGACTTTAACGGCTTCCCCGTCACCTCTGCGCCCTTCTTTTATGTCTGCTCAGGTGGGACACAGCGCTTGTGGGTCTTGGGGTCTGTGGGGTGCCACTTTGTAGGTCAAAAGCATCAGCCTTGCTGTGTCTAGCAGGCCCTGTTTCCATTCCTGCTCAGGGATCAATGCAGGGCTGGATGGTGCTCGTGAGCTATGTATTGTGTGTCTTTCCAGTGCAACAGCTCGTGAGGGCATCTACTGTGAGTTCCTGCCGCTTACGGCATGCCTTGTTCTGCTCTGCAGAGGCTTGATGCGGGCGTGATGGCAAAATGGCAGTCCAATCTTTGTCTAACAGCACACTGAAACAGTGACCTGATGTGCAGCGGCCTTCCCCTATATCTGCAAGCTGAAAATGGCTTGCCTGAACCCAAAGCTTGCTGTTGGAGTATAACTCAATCCTCGTCCCCCCTGCTGCCCCTTGCTGAAAAAAGAACTGCCATTTAAGGACTGAGCTTCCCCAGTTCAAACGTGTAGTAGTTCACTGATGCCTGCTGCTGGTTGCAACCTGACTTCACAGCATCTATGCAAAATTGCTGGGGGTTGCCGCATGTTGTGCTCCTCGTCAGCACCTCCATGTGGGCAGGGCTGGACAACACAATTCTGCAACAGAAAAGCAGCATCTCTGCATCCAAGGTCAAATGCGTGTGAGGTCAAGGCTGAAAGCTGGTTGCAATGGGGCGTCACTGACTGCTTCATGGACACGTACAATCATAGGTGCAGTAATGTGCAGTGTCAGAAACTCAACATGACGCGCCAGGGGCGTTGGGGACAATTGGCCAGGTTGTCATGGGGCAACTTCCCCACAGCCACCGATGCTATTATCAGCTATGCAGAAAACGGTGACCTGGAGGTGTGTTGCAGACCCATGAACAGTTCAGATCAACCCTCAATGGCGGTGCCCACCAGAAAATCCTGTGCACACTGCAGATGAGCGTGTTGACTCGGAGGGTTCTGAATGGGTTGTACTGGTCTCGTTTGCTCGCCCAGCAACCCAGCCTGCAGAAGCGGGCAGGATGGTTCACAAGTTGCTGTTGCTCCTCCTCGCCCACCTCGTTCAGCCTGCCACCAAAGTTGTCGCCCATGAGGAGCGTTACCTTGATTTTGCAGGTATTGCTCAAGCTGCACGCAGTGGGGACTGTTGCAAGTGCATACTGTCCTGATTTGGCAGCTCGCAGGAGGTGATTCAGCCTGCAGGCCTGGATGACCCGCAAGACATTCTCGCCATTCAGCAGGGCCTCAGCAGTCACAGAGCCCAGGTGGAGTGCCTCTTGTGTGTGTGCAGCCAACCTGCCTGCAAGGGCACTTATGACACAGGTGTGCTGACACAGGTGTGCTGAGCTGCAGATTCGATTTGACGCTTCATCTGGGGCTGATGTGCACACACACCGCTTTGACCACCGCGATTCCATTGGGCATGCAACTCATCTGTCATACACAGCTGCTCTTAAGCCTGGCACTCTATTCCTAAATCAAGAACCTGACATGATTCATGTCAAGGTGACAAGCCTGTTAGGGTCTGCCAACCTGGCATCTGTGTGCCAGGGCGACAGGCATGTGCAAGCCACACGCGTGTGGCACTGTGAGAATCTGCCAGCCCAAGCCGGTCACACAGGGAGGCTGGGGTGTTCACAATGGGTCTTGCCACTGCCTACAGTGTGCTCTTATGTCGCAAGGCGGCTCTCACAACGCCGCTGCCCCCACTGACAGCCCTGAGGTGCTGGTCACTGTATTTTGGCAGAACAGCACCACCTGCACAGACCTGGCTGCAGCAGAGGCTCTGCCCGGCCACATTGTGGCCGTGTCGGCTCATTGGAGGTGTGCAGAAGTTGAGATCGCCAGGCAGCCCATGCAGCTGCTGCTGCGACTGACTCGGCACCCCAGCTGCCGCGATGGACTGCAACCTCAGCTGCCTGGCCAGCTGCAGCTGGTTGGCGTGATGGTGGACCCAATGCAGGCCTTTGCCCAGCTGGACCTCAGATTTTACCGTGGGCCAGGGTCTGTCGAGTCTGCTCAGGCCCGCAGCAGGCAGCGCACACGCCAGCTGGCTCTGCAGAGTCGCCAGGGGGCAAATGTCACCGGCCTCAGCAATGACACAATTGATGCTGAATACACAAGGCCCACGTCTTCAGTGGGTGTGGACATCTTGCCTGCCCGGCACAGCAACGGGAGCCCCTCACCAGCGCTTCCCGGCCACACTGCTCCTGGTCCCACCATGGCGGCGGCACCAAGCACAGGTGCCCGGGATGTTGCCTGTGTCCCCAGAAAATCTGCCCCAAGTGGTCAGGGTGCCTGATGCCTGAAGCCCTGCTAGCCAGCCCTGCAGAGCCTGGTTTTCTTGGAACCATTGCTGCCTGATGCAGGCTCAACGGGAGGCTTCAAAAGACACCCATGGGGCAGTGGCTCAGCAAGCTGGCAGCTGGGAAGGGACCGTTTGCTCACAGGTTGCTTGGCCATTCAGAAGTCCATTACGGCAGTTGCAACGACAATTGTGCAATGGTTGCAACAGCTTCAGCAGGGCAGCAGTGCTGGGGGAGAGCCAGCTGCAGCTGAAGCTTCTGTTTGGCCCAATTCCACTACAGCTTCAACAGCAGGGAGGCAGCTGCTCTCAACCATATACCCTTGCGGCTGCAGCAATGCCTGCCCTGACGGCACCTACCAGTCAGACACACCCAGCTGCGATGGCTGCTGTAATTCTGGCCTTGGGACGTGCTACACCTTCCCAGCATCGTTTACGTACAATGTGTGGCAGTCAGTTTGCACAGGTAAGCTTATATCTCCTGTGCTATAGCCTGTGCTATAGCATGCCTAGCTAGGCATGCCACAGCATAGCTGGTGCAATGGCCCCCAATTTTGCTTGCCGTGCATCAAATGCTTTTGTGCTCTGGAGATGTGGCTTTGATATCCCAGGGTTCACATTGCTCTCTTGATGCAGCGTGCAATCCACGATGTGCCACCTGCTCAGGCCCCAATCAGTACGACTGCGACAGCTGTCCTGCTGATAGGTACCAATATTATGATACTTTTGGTTGTCTGTATTGCTACAGTTGCCAGGCTGGGAGGTAAGGCTTCGCCTGTTTGCACCCTTGTGTTGCCTTCCTTAGCCTGCGCCTTGTTTTCCTGGCCAACTTCATGTCTGCCTGGTCCTCTGGCAGCTGTCCCTTCAATTCGTTCTGCAACATCCCTGGTTTCTTTGACGACACCTCGGACGCTGTCTGCACGGCGTGCGACTCGTCCTGCTCTGGCTGCACAGGCTCAGGTGAGCCCATCAGACAGGAGAAGTGCATTGCTGTTACATTGGTGTCCTGAAACAGCAGTACTTTTGGGAAGCTTGCCAAGCCGTCAAGTTCAAGGCAAGTGCATTCAGACGGGTGCATTTGCTGCTTCTCTGATCCTGCAGCTTATCAGGTTGAAGCTGGCCAATGGCCCTGTCAGCTGTGGCTCTGACACCAGCCTGGCTGATGCAGGGAGCACCAATTGCATTTCGTGCGCAGCGGGCTACTCACTGTCCGGTGGGTGATGTGCTGACTACTGCACAAACAGCCAAGCTTTCACACAACTGCTGCATCGTGCACTGTGTTGCACCTCTTCCAGGGTAGATGCGCCGCACAATATTAATCTCTGAATGGAGCACCTGCGGTACAGGTGGAAGTTGCGTGCCCTGCACACAGCCACAGACTGTGCCAGATTTTGACTCAAGTGGGAGAGCCAACGTTGTTCTGGACTGGATCCAGTACAGCACACAATCCGTGAGTCTCAGACCCAGTGCAATTAGCTCAAGCGACATTACAGCCTCAGCTTCGCAGAGCAGGAAGCTGGCCTCTTTTGCGCGATTTACATGCTCCTTGCGGGCTGCCCTCGCATCTGCTCAGATCAAGTAGTGGCCATCTCAATGTTGGCCTGTGTCACCTGCAGGGATACCCTGCGACCAGCCCTCCAAGCACCACGTTCTTCCTGGCGCAACATTTTGACGAGCAGAGCGGAACAACCCAGAGCTCTACCCAACAGCTGGCATGCCAAACTCAAGTGGGCGTCCAGTATAACATGCAGATCCAGGTCGCAGCTCTGGGCTACCATGAAGGCCTTCATGCAGGTGCGTCAATGAGGCTCTCTGGCCATTTGAGATGCTGGGCCCCACAGACTGAGCTGAGCACCAGTCTGATACAGAAGCATGTTGCATGTCTGCTTTGCAGGTGTCTACAAGTCTGACGGTGGCCTGCTGTCCAGCCTTGCATCTCAGTCTCTAGGCGATGTTTTTCTCGCCAACCCTGACGACTTCTTGACTGCACAGTCAGGTGACAAGCTTGATGATGGCTGCTGTGGTTCATCCTTCTGCAGCAAACAGCCGCTTCCAGATGCACTGAGCAGCCATAAGGACCTTACGGCTCTTTGTGGGTGCAGCAACTGGCTCTCCCACTGTGGTGTATCGACCCACGCTTTCGACTGATGGTGGCACCTTGAATCCTGGCCTTTATGTGACGTTCAGGTGTGGTGAACCTCATGTGGTTGGGGAGAAGTACTTCTCCCTTAGGCTCAGTTGTCTGTCTTCAACGTGCCAACGTGCCATTTAACTCCTGCCCTCTGTGGCTCACATACTAGGATTGTCCTGGAACAGTTTGACATGCAGAGGATGTGGCCAGCTGCAAGGCACTGATGTCCAGCCCGTTGACCACAATGCTGTCCAGCCATCCCTTCTCCTGACGGCGGTCAACATGTTCAACTGGGTGAGCGCTTCAGCAACTTGCTTATAGGCAGCAAGCTCAGGCAGGCTGAGCAGTGAAATATCGTGTTCTTCCTGTCACATTCCCTGCCTGCCTGGCTGTCAGCCTTAGCAGAATTCTTGCGTTGTGCAGAACCCCACAACCCAGCAGCCAGTCAACCCTAGCATCCCACTCTACACTGGCTCCTCGCTGGCCATACAATGCGCCAACTGCTATGCTGGACTGCAATCAGCAGCCCTGTATATTGAATTGGCAGACTTGAGCTCAAATGGCTTTGCAAGTGCCGCCTGTGAGGCCGATGTCACCCTCGTGGCCGGCCTGGGCTTTGCTGCACAGATCACAGGGTCAGGCACAGACATAGCAGCCCGCAACATAACACCAGACATACCCCTGCTGGGCTCCCTGGTGACCGTGGTGGGCATCAGTTGGATGCCCCAATTGTCAACACAGATCTTTTTTGTCAGCAATCTGACAGCTGGTGGCAACTTGCAAATGGCAGCAGGTGCGCTGCATCGTTAATGCTCACCTCTAGGCCATTCAGAGCTCACCTCTAGGCCGTTTGCAAAAGCTATCAGCAATGATTTGCTGCTGTGCAGGCACCAGCGCCCAGCTGAGCTGGCAATACGGCTATAGCTATGACATCAATAACGGCATTGTGCCTTACAGTGCCTCCACTCTGCAACAGCAATACCAGACCCCCAACTTCACCGGCTCTGCCTTGCTCAGCTGGCAAGCAGGCTTCAAGCCAGTCATCACTGCCGGGCTTGCCGCATCAGCCTCTTTCGGAATCTCAGCACAGGGTCAGCATCAGGGACGCCGCTTCTAGGGGCTCTATTTAAGATGCGCTCATTGTGCCTGTGCTCTCTATGGGTGCAGGGCATGTGTATGCACAAGCAACCACACTGATGCACCTTGACGTCGTCCTCCAGTTCTGGTCCGAGCTCAGCGCCACACAGCCCCTTCCAGCCTTCTCAGGCCTGCCTCACATTGTCCTTGGTAACTGCACGGCCCCACATGCGCTTGTGGTGCAGCTAGGCGCAGGCATTGACCAGGCCAGCGTCAACTTTGGGCTGATCGCCAACCTCAGCCTCATCGTGACGTCTTACAGTGTGAGACATGCATGCTGCGGAGCCAGTCTGTTGACAGGGAGCATCTGCCCAGCCAGTTTCTGCAGATGACATGCTCCAGCTGCTCTTGTCCTCCTGTGGGCACAAGCCCTTCAGGCATTGCCTGTGCAGTAGTCACCTTCTCAATGGTGGATTGTGTTATGCAGTATGCTCAAGAATGGGGCCCATATCTACTCCATCTGCCAGGCAAAGCGCTGGGAGTCATCATACCCACCACAACCCTGGGGCTTGGGTGCTTCTGCCCAAGCTTTGTGCCTAGCTGTTCTGCTGGCCCTGTGACTCCCGCAGGCAGCCTGCAACCCTCTGTTGCAACGCCAGCAAGCACTGCTAGCCCCACAGCAGCGCCAGTGGACTTCACAGTATCTAATACACAGCAGGCCGCTCCCTCAAATGGGAAGCAGGCCACAAGCGGCGTTGTGGTGAGCTTCAGCCCATCTGGCAGGAAACTGCAGACCAGCTGGTCTGATTCATGCTTACCCACACAGTTTGGTACAGGACTGCCCTTATAGCATTGACGCCCATATCATTCAAATCGCAAGGGCCCCAGGCTGGCAGCTGAACACCACCAGCATTTGTGCTGCAGGTCGCTTTCAATCTGACCCTTGCGGGTGTCAGTGCTCTACAGTTCACTTCTCAAGCAGAAGCACTGCTCAACAGCCTTCTTGCAGGATTGTTCAGTCTCCCCACTGGAAGCGTTGAGGTCACTGCAGTCAATGATGTTCTGTATGGGTAGGCTCATCAAAGAGAGGTGCAACAGTCTTGGGTGGTGCCATGCACGCTCACAATTTCCTGGCTGCAGGCGACATTTGTTGCAGAGTGCTCCATCCCTCGCGCTGGGGATTCAGGCCCAAAACTTTGCCTCGCTGGCTTCAGCCACCACAGGCCTGCAGACGCTGGCTACCTCTCTGGCTTCAAACACATTTGCCACCAATGTCCAGATTGCGACAGGCCTTGCGGCAAGGCTGCTGCTGTTGTTGCACTGGACACAAACATCTTGCAATCTCCTCAATGTGCAAACAACATTCAGACCCCTGGTAGCTGACTGCATGACTGAAACTGCCGCAGGTGACCTCTGCTCAGATTATTGGCAGCCCGTCCATATCAGTGCCCATTGGTTCGACCGTTGCCCCTGCTGCGCCGCCACCAGCATCAGGCAGCAGTAGCAAGAGTGAGCCAGTGTCTGCTTTAACTAGGCCAATGTATGAGACACCATGGCCATGGCATCAACTATTGCCCTGATAACATTTGTGCCCGTGTGTATGCAGTTGGTGCCATTGTGGGAGGCATTGCTGGTGGCCTGGCTGTCTACCTCATGAGCACCATCACATTGGCACTCATTCTGCGGCACAGGCGCAAGAAGCTGCGCCAGATTGCAGCACAACAAGCACCTGTCCCTGAGACTAAGGCCTTAGCATCAGGCCGCAGGCTGGAGACTGGCGAAAGCCCTGCAGTTTGGGCCGCTCCAGCTACTGTGCATGTGCAGGCTCGAGCTCAGTGATCACCACCATAGAAACACCTGCGTTCGCCACAAACCTACTGAAACACACCCCTGGAACATGTTCTACACCGGCCCCTGAACACTTTGGAATTTTGATTGTTTGATGACCTTGTACATTCCGCGTAGAGAACCACTTACCCACCCTAAATTATTGACACCCATCTATGCAGCCACACTGCACCAATCTGAAATGCCTGTCAAACCCTTCAAATTTGCCATGTTGTTGGGTTCTCCGCTGTGTATAGCAGTCACCAAGACAATTACGGGATGCCAACATCTTACAATGAGCATGCTTCTCAAGTGCTCAGCCGGCGCTACCTCTGAGTGTTGAGGCATTGAGGTCAGCTTCATTGCTTCATCATTAATGCGATGCAATAACTCAAAATCACACACTATCCTGCTGCATGGAAGCCAGGGTGCGTTTTGAGTGCTGGGGCACCTTGAGGTCTGGACCTAAGCAGGGCGCCACAAACAGCTGCTGCGTGACGGCGCCTTTGATCGTGCCAATCAACACAATCACAAACAACAAAATCAGGAAACAGAGAGCTACGATGCCAACCCAGCTGAGAAAGGGCGATGGCAGCGCCTTGGCAAGCGCATATGTGCAGTTGATCCACACTCCCAAGGGGAAGATGAAGCCCCACCTGCATGAGATGCTAGAGCTGGCAGCACTGTGTGTGTAGAGTATGGGCGGCGTGCGTCAGTATGCACTGCAGTGCAATACGTGGCAAATTGAAGGCAGAGGACCCACCAGCCCATGTTAAACTTGAGCCTGGCCTGCATGCGGCGGACAATGACACAGTACAGCCCATGGGTAAGCCACCAAGTGCCAAACCCCCACATCATGATGCCGGCAAGGGTGGAACCAGCCACCACCGCAGTACTGATGGCTTCTGTCTCCCCCAGGAGGTGGCTGCTGGTGAAAGCAGTGCGGCCAGCCTGTGCCAGCTGAACCACTGCAAAGCCGCCCTGTCCCAGAGGGCCAAGGGGCAGAAAGGCCGAGATGATGACCTGCACCTGGCACAGGATTGCTCAGTGGGTTCCCAACACAGGGCCTGTTGGTCAACCTCCAAACGGCTGAGCAGGTGCAGCCGGCATCCGTGCAGACCAGAGCATCAGGGGCATAAGTTCAACTGCTGCACTGAAGCACACCTCGGCCTCTGGCAGGTGACAGATGGCCAGCCTGTGGACATACATGGCCAGTATGAGCAGGCTCATGCCCAGACCGCTGCCCAACAGTGCGTAGGAGGTCACAATGGTCGTCACTGCATCCTGTGGGGACAAGTAGGGGGCCAACACGCTTCCTGAGGCTGCAGCCACCACAGTGGGAACCTGCAGCAGGAGTGGTGTGGGCATATGGTCTCACTTGGCAGGCCATCCTGCCCTGGCAGTATCTTGTGTTGTGCTGGGCAGGTTGATGCACATGTGTGCTGGTGGGATGCTCAGTCTGTGTGTCCCAAGACATTGCCATGCTTGCCATGGGCAGCGCACCACACCTGTGTGCTCTGGCTTGCGCTTAGCAGCACTCACCACAGGCAGAAGCCAGGCGCCGGTCATCTTGTCCAGCTTGTGAGAGTGCACGTGGAACATCAGGTAGGGCGTGCCATAGCAACTCATCACAGATAACACCTGCAGCAGGAAGGGGCGCTACAGCTGCATAAAGCATCACATACGGTCATGACAGGCTGGCATGTTGCAACAGCTCTAAGACAGAGAGCAGCTGCGGCTTGGCAGCCGACGCGGTCAGGTGTCCTGCCCCGGAACCACAATGGCGTAGCTCAAGCATCTATGTCCAGGAGGCCATGCAGGTTCATTGCAGCTGCATGCTGAATTTGGCTGATAGCTTACAGCCTCTGATGCTGCCGGCCTGCACGCGGCAGCGTGAGCAGTGAGGACCAGCAGTTTTGCACACCGGCCACAACACCTGAGCATGCAAGGCATGCCTTGCATGGCATGGACAGCGCCACAGCTGATGATTACAGAAGCTCTGGCTCACCACATCAATCCACCACAGCGTCCAGGTCAGTGTGAGAGCCCACTGCCCATAGCGGTGCACCGCCACGAGTGCTGTTGCATTCACAATGGTGGCCAGGGCCATGGGAACTGTCCCCAGGAAGAGGCTCTGCACGGGGTGGGCCAGCATCTGCCCCAGCACCTGGCATCAGGGAGGGCAATCTGAACGGTTGATGAAGACTGGCAGGAGCATCACCAACAGCTCATCAGCATTTGACAGTGTCAGATGGGGGTTTTCGCTTCAATGCGGGAGCTTTTCTGCTGCCACAGCTGGAGCCCTTGCAGTCTGCTGGACATCAAGTAGATTACCATGGCCAAGCAGCAGGCGGAGCAAGGGTTCTGACAAGTGGCCAGCTGGCTACTGCAGTGCCATCACAGCCTTCATTGGTTCTATATAAGTGGCACACACATGCCTGCACTCACCTGCGGGTACATGGTGTAGCGAGCAATGCTCAGCAGCGTGAACAGTGTGAAGAGGGCGCAATTCGCCTGCAAGAAGTAGAGCAGTGAGGGCCTGAAGGCAAGACCCTTTGCTTGCTTCAGCAACCTGCACCGCAAGCCAGCCATTTCATGCACGCTGCCAATCAGTCAGTTTGCAGCCAGAGTGCCAGACTTACCAGGTACAAAGCGATGCCAATGTCGTCCATGTGGTGAAACTTGTGGGGGGCTGTGTAGAGCAAAATTGAGACAATGCCAACACCCATTGTCACTGAGAACCTGCAGCAGGGCCAGTGCAGCACCTGCTGCCTGACTCTTTTGGCATGCACATGTGCCCACCAGCGCAAGCCTACGCTGTATTGAAGCCTCAGGCATCTGAGGCAAAACCTACCATGATGGCGTGAAGTTCAGGATGATGTGCCGCAGCCCACGAGAAGTTTGCTGCGGCACAGCGGCAGCATCCGCGACTTTTTGGCTGCCATTGAGGGGCTGGCGAGGCCCCAACCTGACTTCAGGACCTGTGCTGGCCATGAACGTTCAAGTGCTGCTTCCATCCTGCACCGGTGCAGGCCGTGCTTGAGATCAGCTGCCCTGACCTGTTGCAGACTGACTTCCTTGCCTCTGATTCAGGGCCATCCATGTGGATGTCACACTAGAGCTGCCCGATGTCAGCTCCGCAAGGAGCAAGCGATATGCGCATGACTTTCACGTATGCAGCTCAGCGATTAATGGGTGCTAGATGTCAGTCAGGCCCAGCTCAACTGAGTAGAGACGTCACACCAACGCCAGCGGCCTGCTCTGTCTGCACACTGATCAAGGTCGACCAGGATAATCTGAGCTACAGGATCTGAGGTACAGGTTCTATAGGTCAACCTTGAACTTCACAGGTGCCATCTTTTTCAGAGATCCATTTATAGAGATACCGATGCAGGGGACAGATCATAAGCCCTGCAAATGATACGTATACGCAATGCAGCCCTGCTGTGGCCTCTTGGAAACCCTGGTTTCCACAGGGGCAGGAGGACATGTTCACGCAGTCTGAGCCCACAAAGACAACCCAGGGTCACATGAGCCATACGCCGGGGCACCATGCACATCTGTCTGTTGATGGCACATGCTTACCCAAATGCCTGATTGTCAACTTCTTCTGTGCATTTGCATGCACAAGAGGGGTACACAGTTGTGCATGGTCTGCATGCATGCAGACCCTGCACCAACTCCGCTTTGTCTAACAGGCTGTTGCCGCTACAGCCAGGCCTGGCCGACCCAGACACATTGGTGCATATTGCCCTCAACATGGGACTGCCTGGAAAGAGCCCAAGAAGGCCTTGCCCAAGACAAGATTGGTTGGCCTCAACTTTGGCAAAGGGGCCGCCAGGCAGAGCCAGCCAGACAAGGCACCTGTCAAGCAAGCAAAGATTCCTCTTTGGAGAACCAGAATTGGCACAGCATTAGTCAGTATTGAGCAGGCGCATGTCGTCCCTCTGAGGAGTGAAACACTAACCAAGCTTTTGCAGCATCTACTGGGGCTCCTGCCTTACTACAGCGGGTGATGCAGGTCTTCAAGCGTCCCATCACCATCAAATCAAGCTTTCAGCAACATTCTCTGAGTGTCTGAAGACAAGGTCCCAGCACATGCATGCCTGGCAACAAAATGACCAAATTGAAGAACATGGAATGCACATGAAACACTGGTCAGCAATGTGCTCAAGCCATCATCATGGCAGCCATCAAGAAGGCAGGGATGACAATCTAGGGTGTCATGGCAGGGCCAGCATTTGGGCCACAGCTCTCTGGAGCTGCAGGTCAACACTGGCCTGCATCTCTGTTCTGCTGTCCATGGACAGCACGCGGCAGCGCCAAGCAACATGGCCGTCTGGGCGGACCAGCAGTGCCCCACTTGCTTCAATGCCAGACACTGTTTTCCAGGTTTGCATCTCATCCACAAAAACGACTTCCTGGGGAGCTGTGCAAGTGTGGCCTCCACCACAGATGATGACCACTCCAATGGGCACTGCCCCTTCCTGCAGATTGGGATCAGCTCAGCAGCAGCAGACGAGCCATCTGGGGAGCTGTGCAGGTGTGGCCTCCACCGCAGATGAACACTACGCAAGTGGGCACTGCTACTTCCCGCAGATGGGCATCAGCTCAGTAACAGCAGAGACAGCAGAGACAAGCACACCCCAGCACTCTCTGGCCTGAGCCCCGCCGCGGCATGTTGATCCAGCAGGCATGGAATTGGTTCAGGAGCTCACCATGTTGTGCGCTGCTGCCTGCCACAGAGCAGCTTGGTCACAGCCGGCGATGAGCAGCAGCTGCCAGCGAGTGGCCGACACCAGGTCCAGTGATGACAGGCTTCCCCCTACAGGTCACATGATGGTGTCAGCAAGACCTGCCCAAAGCCAGGTTGCATGTCTATCTGTAACTCTAGCCACTAAAGTGGTCAGCACAGCAAGAGCAAGAGACGCCTTGTTCAACTCTGCAAGTCTGCTTTGTGGGCTGCCTCATTGTGCAGCTTCTACTGGCCATACCCTCCAGGCCGTGAGAAGGGCAGGTGGGCAGAGCTGCTCTGGACGCAGGGTGCAAGCAGCTGCGCAGGTGCAGAAGCCCCAAACCTTGCATTGCTGGCATGCAAGCTTAACATGGCAGCTTCTGCCAGCGCTCCCAGCTCTGCTGCAGCTGCTGAGAAGTAAGAAATGAAGATGCTGACACCCACCTCCACCAGGCGGCCTCAGACTGCAGTGAGGCATGCGCGCCCCAGGAACCGCCACTGGCACAAAGCTGCTGCGCTGCTGCTCATGCGCAGCACTTAGGCCGCGGCTTGCTGGCTGCAGGCCACCCCTGTTGGGCTCCTGGCATGCCTCCTGCTGTTCCAGGAGGACAGCTGAGCCTGGGGCATCGTACACAAAGCCCAGGTCCTCCTTGGGGAACTGCAGGCGCAGGGTCTGCCCGGTGGCAAAGATCTTCTGCAGCTGCTGCTCCCTCCAGGGCTTCAGGGGCCCCCGCAGGCCTGCTGCAGCCAGCCCCACAGCCATGCCTGCGTCCAGTGCTGCCCTGGCAAAGCCTGCAGGGTCGGCGCAATCTGTCAGTCGCCTGTTGCCATGCTTTACAACTGGTGCAGCAGCACTCAGATAAAGCTGAGGCAGGGCAGTCAGTTTTGCCAGGGCAGCCAGGCAGCAATGACCTTGCTCCTTCAGGGAGTACTGCACAGTCCCTGCACACCATGCTCCTGCTCAAGAAGCAGCCACTGAGAAAGCAGGGCGTCGCTCAGACCAAGATGACGCTGAGAGCAGCATTCAAGGAAGCCCGCTGGGTGCTCACCTGCTGGCAGAGCAGACAGGGCCCGCGAAGCTACCACGCTGTTCAACAGGCTGGCCGCCCGGGGATCCAGTCCAAGAACTGTCGGCACCTGCACACCAATTCAAGTGCTTGACGCATGGCACCACCATATGCGGTGACCCAGCTCAGCCACCATGGTTGCAAAAGTGCCCATGCTGAGTTGGCTGCCTGAGATGGAGCAGTAGAGCTGAAAGCATGCCATGACTCCGCTGGTTGCATCTGTGGCGCTGGGTGTGCAGCACCACAATGCCGGGGACGCTGCTTCTGGCAAGCCCATTGCAGTGGCTCAACATGGCAGTCCAGGGCTGCCTGGAGCCATAACATTTGGTCATACTCTGTCGCTGCAGCGCCCATGGAAGCACTGCCAGGTCACAGCTTTGGGCTGCCTGGGTATCGATTCATCTTTGCCAGCACACGCACTTACAGGGTATCAAGCAGCACAGCAGCGCCCACCTTCATGGCCTCCCTCCAGTTGGCCACGCTGAGAGCGGTGTTGGCCTGCGCGACGGGGCGGCGTTCGGCCTCATAGCTGCGCAGGAGCTGCGCGGGAGCGTAGCCCTGCACCACTGCTGCCAGCTTCCACGCCAGGTTGTGGGCGTCCTGCAGGAGAGGGCGGCGGCAGGGCTCAATGTGGGCATGGTGCTGATGCTGGCGCAGGGGCAGAAATGACGAAAATGGTGCTGCCTGCCAGGGGCTGCGAGCAAGACAAGCAGGCATGACGGGGCAGCCAGCCATCCTTCAGCTGCAGGTCAGGCAGGACTGCCAGCAGTAATTGCATACTTAAGGCCTTGCCCTGCCAGGATTTGTGCACATGATCAGCTGTGCATTTGCAGAGTATCAGGACTTGAGATATATGGGTGCAAAGCAGCAAATCTTCAGTGGCCGGCAGGTAGAACCATACCTGGATGCCAGTATTCATCCCAAAGGCGCCAGCGGGTGGAAACCTGTGGGCCGCATCGCCAGCCAGCAGCACAGACCCCACCTGTGCCATGCCGAGCAACACTCAGTCTTTGCCGGCTGGAGCATAGTGCTGCCCAGCATCCGCAGCAGGGCATCACTGCACAGGGACTGTTTTGTCCTGCTGTGCAGGGGCCACACACACTGAGGTTTACATCTGTAAAGGGTGTGAGCAGACCCTGGCCATGCCATAGGATGGTGCTGCACTCTTGAACTGATTCTGAATAGTTGCGCCAGCCAGCATGCACCGCAGCGACCGACCCCAATGCAGGCCATGCACTCGTTGCCCACATTTTGCAGGCCCTGAACATGCCACACGGTGGCGCTGCACGCATGCGTTGGTTGCCGACCAAGACAGGCACCACTTTGACCAGCCTGGCAGGCCTGGCTGGCACTTGCAAGGGCACTCCAGCATGTCTTGCAATGTGTGCGATCTGGGCTCCCAGCTGCTGCAGCAGAGCTAGGACGGCAGATCAGCCATGCAGCGTGACTTAGCAGACTGAGAACAGGCATATCACTGCACTGTTGCTGGTGTGTTGGCTGTGCACCTGGAAATGCTCTGCGACCTGGGCGCTCATGGTCCATGTCTTGACGGCCTTGACATCGATCTGGATGTTGGCACCCCCCAAGGCTCTGTGTAGAATGTCCAGGCACTTGGCGGGCGAGAAATCGTCAATCGACTGGACTGGCGGGAAGTAGGGCACCTGTAGGGCAAGAAGACATCAATGGACTGACCTAGTGGGAAGTGGAGCCAATTGCAGGCGAGATGTGAACAATTGCCTGGACTTCAGGGCATCTGCAGGGCAAACACCACCTCTGTGCCAACTGAGAGTTGCTGCCGGCAGAGGCTGTCCCCAAACTTCACCCAGGGCAATGTTGCCTGACGCCTCTCAATGAGGTGGTGAAGAGGATGCAGACGCAGCACAAGCAGGAAGCACCACATGTCGCGCTAATCCACACCTGGTGGTTGGGCGCCAGCATGGGAGGACTCAGGCGAGTTTAAAGGTGCAGCTGCATGCTGTGCTTTGCAGTCAACCCCATGCAACAACAAGGCAGGCAGCCCCTACCAGTGACTTGTGGGCACAGAAAGTCTTGGCAACCCACCTGTGCCACCAGCTCGCCCTCCTCCAGGTTATGAGCCACCAGGACCGCAATGACCTCGCTGCTGAACACAAAGTACAGCATGGCAGGGCGCTTGGCCACGAGGCGCCATATGCTGGGGCAGTTGAAGTGGATGTTGACCAGGTGTTGCAGGGCAGCATCGCCCTGCATCTGAATGCCCAGGCTGCGCCTAAGGGGGCTGCTGGCGCCGTCGGCGATCACAAGGTGGGCTGCCTCGACCGTGTAGCGCCGGCCCTGCAACGCACCATCAGTGTGATGCTCATGCTCTTGAGATCACCTATCCCACAGCTGCCTGCCTTTCTTAGGCGTGTAGCACAGGTGCTGCACAAAGTTGAAGCTCTGACACTCAACAGCTTGAGGACACCCATCTCTTCACACCAGTGCTTTGTCTGCCTTGACAGGAGAGCAGAGCCCTTGCAAGGCAGCAGGAGGGTGTCATGCAAATTCATCGCGCACTGCACTTTCTGCCATGACTGTGGAGCTTGCTTGGCCTGCCAGTCAGGACTGGCTTTAGCTGGGATCCTCTTGGTGGCCTGACTGTGCCAGCCACCAATGCCAGATGCTGCCAGCATGCAGCCAGTGAGTTGGCAGAGGCAGCTCTCATTCTTGGCGCCTGACAAACAGTGTGCTTGAGGACATTGTGGCATGCATCTGCACTTCTGCCCAGAGAAACAGAACAGTGATGCACTGAGATAGCTGTATACATCAGTGTGCAGAGGGCCACAAGAAGGAGGTGAAAGGTGCAGCTCGCATGCTCACCTCTGCAGTGGCCACGCTGCAGCAGACGCCCTGTTGGCCCTGCTGCACACTCTGCGCTGCATGGCCCAGGCGGATGCTATGGGGCTGATTTGCGCCCAGCGCCCGCCGCAGCAGCAGGGGCAGCAGCTTGTTCTGTGAGAGGTGGGCCACGCCCTCAGGGCTCAGGTGCTGCATGCGAGGCTGCTGCTGACCCTGCATTGCAAGCACAGCACGTTTGAGTCACTGCCAACACAGCAGGCGAGGTGCTGCAGGCGCAGCTGCTGCTCAGGCCTTCACTGCACGCACAGCAAGCTTGCCTAAGCGCTTGGGTTGCGGGCTCGGGTGAGCGGCTCTGATGCAGGTCAACGCGAGGGCCTTTGCTGCAGCCCTCTGTGAGCGCCTCTGCTGCCTGCTGCGCAACACGCCACCTGTCAAATTTGATAGAAACCTGACCATGCAGAACAAGTTCTGGCGGCCAGCTGCTCTTCACCGGTGGGAAGCTGAGGAAGTTCTGGCGCAGATCACATGCTCTGCATGCAACTGCTGACAGTCCTAGTGCTAACTGACTATCCCTCAAAGCAGGAATGTGCTGGCCAGACGTGCCGGCCCTCAGCGCTGACAGGCAGAGCTTTATCCTGGTGGCTGGCGGAGCCCTGCCGCGCTGGACGGGGGAGCCCTGCCGCGCTGGACGGGGGAGCCACAGAGCAGCACTGCTGCCCGCCTGGACAGGCACACAGCAACATCAAGGCAAGCAGCACCTGAACAGTGGTGCTGCCCCACCTTGAAGTGGTCCACTTCGCCGTACAACCGCCCGGTCAGGCTCTCGCAGTACACAAACTTGCGCCACTGGTCCAAGGGAGGGCTGCGGGCTGCAACCTCGGCTGCCAAGCCGTCCAGGGGGCGGAAGACCTGCATCCCAGGGACTGGCTTGGCAGTGACCATGCTGTGGCGCCCGCGACACCATTCAGAGCATCAGCTGTTGCTGAGTGTAAGGCTCCAGATGACACACAGCCATGCCACCGTCCCCGCTCACCAACTCCCTGCCAAGGTGCAAGGCCTCATGCTGCATGCTGGACATGCACAAGGAGGCGCTCTGATCGAGGGGGCAGGATGTAATGGCAATCACATCCACCAACAGCCATTTGCAACATACTTGCCTCGGGGGGCGTAATCAGGGGAGCCCAGCTCTTGCATGCCGCTGTAATGTCACAATTTTCTGTTGCCTTGCCTGCTGATTGTGTACAACAGAGCATCCTGCATCAGGGCCACATCAAGCCCACATCCAGCAAGTGCAGAGCTCTGACATGCAAGTGCCAGCACCCACCTCCATGGTGCGGTTGTTGACAAAATGTGCCTGCGGGTGGGTGGTGAGGGCAGGAGCGCGCTCCAGCAGGAGCGACTCCACCCCCAGCTTGCCCAGCAGGGTGCTCAGGGTCAGGCCTGTGGGGCCGCCCCCAACTATCACGACAGGCCAGCGCTCTGTAGCTGCAGGAAAAGACAGCTCTGGTGGCTCAGTCTGTGGCAGGGAAAGAGGTTTACTTGTGTCCAGCAAGCAGCGCTAGGATGCTTAGTGCACCGTGAAGCAGGGATTGACAGGCACCATGATGGTCAGTAAGCTGGGCTAGGGACAGCCTTGTCGCCTTCAAGGGCGGCAGCGCTTTGGCAAGGGCTGGCACAGGCAGTGGGTCTTAACCAGGACTCGCTGGTTGCTTGAGAGGCTCACCACTGCTTGCCAGCGATGCTGTGGCCAAGCATTGCAGCTGGCCGGTGAGCTTGTGTTCATGCTGCAAGAGCTGCGTTGGACACAGCCGCTGCAAGCCTGAAGCTCTCATGCTGGCAGCTTCACTTGAGGTCCAGGTGCTTCAGTAGGTCCTGCAACTCTTCCTGCTGGTCTGCAAGCCTGCAAAGCGCAAGCGTAGGCGGTGCACAGATTCGAAGCAGAGACCATAAGATGGTTGGCGATCGGCAGGATGATAGACGGCTGCAGCTCAAGTATGATAGCCACGCCAAGAACATGAGTGTGCAGGGCAGCACCTTTCGCTGTCCAGCAAAGCCAGTGCCTTGTCAATGATGCTCAGCCGTTGCCTGGCATAGGCTGAGTTCTTGGGCAGCAGCTGCATCACCTGCAGGGGCGGGCTTGTCATGACTGCAAAACTGCAGGGAATGCACCACATCGTGCCTGCAGATCAGCCACCTCTCTGCACTGCTCCAAAGCCTTGCGTTGCGCACAGGGCGCATCCTGTCTAGATGCCTCAGCAACAGGCTTGCTGCCTGCTGATCGAGGTGTCAAGCCACGTGACAATGGCCTGGCAGAAGTCGCGGCACCCTTGCGGGCAAGCTTCCTGCGTTTGTTGAGCTCGCTGGCTATCTCCTGCTGCTGCTTTTGACTGAGATCCTCCATCGACTGTCATGCCGCATCGCCTTTGAACAGATCAACAGCAGCAGCACATCGAAGGCGACTCATCGACAGTGGCAGGGCCGATGCTGTCACAGGTTGCAAACAAGCAAGTAGGTCGAGCGCCATGTGTCCTGGCCTACCTGACACTTTATGTTCCTCACTATGTATCAGGGCCTGGAATCATCCCGGGAATGTAGTCTCATAACCTGAAGCAATACATTCCCTGCTGGCCATGTCTGCCATGCTGGCGTGTCATTCATGGACATGTAGGGCTGTCTCATTGCTGAGCATGGTGGAGGAGCCCCTCCCAGCTCAGACTTGGCACCTAAAATGGATGATCTTGCCTCACTTGTGCCAGGTGCGTCTGGTGTTGGCGCTTCCAAGAGCTCGTTGAAACCGCATGACTCGCAGCCTTGACCTGAAGGCTCACTCTGAGTAACACTTTCTGCGTGCTCTCGCTTGCAGGTACAGCTGCACTCTGGTGCTAGCAGGACATTGCTGCAGCCATGCTGCTGGGTTTTGGCGTGGCGCTGCTGGGGTTGTGTGGCCGCCAGGTAGGCCTCAAGCTCATCCCAGCATAACAAGAGGACAGTGCCAAGCAGCACTGACAGCAGGGTGGGAGCATCACTTCAGCACGCTCAAAGCTGTGTCCGTCCGCTTTGCCTCGAAGCATTTTTCTGCTTGATGTGGCTGTGCGATGTGGCTTGTGCGCCAGTCAGGCTCTCTAGCAGATCGCATGCCATCCCTTCTGCAGCAGCATCAGCAAAGGCTTTGCACACCTGACGGCTCACAAACTGCTGGCCTCAGACAAGTACCTGAGTGCCTTGAAGTTTAACCTCTGGCAGCCAGAGGGCTACGAAGCTGCCTGTGCCCTGCAGGTCTGGGCGCAGACGCCTCCCGCTCAAGCTGGGCCCAATGATGGCAATGAGTACTTTGTGACTATTCAGGGCGGGCGCTTCGCGCTGGGCTGCGAGACCTTCTACCCTGTGGGGTGGAACCAGTGAGTCTCCCCTGTAGGCGGACACAGAGCGGTCCCAATGGCCTGCTGCTGAGTGCCTGCAGGCCTTGGCTGAGCAGAGGCAGTCCGACAGGGAGACAGTGCTGCATGGCCTGCCTGCCATGGTGTCGAAGTCATGCTTGGCTGCCAGCATCCAAGTCATATGCAAGTCAAAGCACGGCGGCACCCCTACAACTTCAGGGCAGCCTGGGTCACAATGCGGTTCACAGTGCAGGCCTCTGCCTGCCAGGCGCTTTGCTGTGAGACCTTCTGGCCTGTGGGCTGAGACCAGTGGATCTCCCCTGCAGATGGACACAGCAGTACTGGAAGCCAAGCTCTCTCTGCTGTAGCTCTCGGCCTGCGCTGACCGCCGGCAGTCTGGCAGGAAGGCAGTGCTGCCGGCCATGCGGGGCTAGGTGCTGCTGAAAACTTCCAGCGTTTGAGGGACATTGCACAGCGGCGCCAACACAATGCCAGGGCAGCCTGCAGAGTCCATATTACACAGCAGTGCACTGACAACACCAGCCTGCACGAGGCCGCTTTGTGGCATGGCATGCACCTGACCCTCCCCTACGTTGTAATTCATTTGGTCAAGCAAGTGACGTGGGCTTGTGCCTGCTGCTACAGGTGGGAGCTGATTGAGTCTGGAGCAGGAGCGCCCCACCTGTCGGCAGCCCCACTCCCGGCGGGGACCACTGGGCCAGCGGTGAGCTATCAAGTTGTCTGCACTTGGGCAGGTCTTGTTTGGCAGGCTTAGCAGCGCAGCCAACCATGGCTTCAGTGAGCGGCTGCACATCCCCCTTCCAGAAGGGCAGTCCGTGGAGGCAGCTGCATGCGGGACCGAATATGTCTTGTGTGCCTGCCACCTGGGCACCGCCAGCTTACCGCTCCATCAAAGGGATCTCCATGCTGTGGAGCGGGACATGGAACTGCTCAGGTTGTCAGCAGCAAGGTGCTCAGCACCCCTTTGCTCACGGGGCAGACTGTTCAACTGCCCGAGTAGGCTGCTGGCCAGCAGGGGAGGTTCCTGGGCAGGTGTTTCTGTTGCCTCGTTGTCTCAGGGTCCCGGGAGCCTGTGGCCCAGGAGCGGACCCGTCAGCAACAGTGCATGCACCAGCCACAGCTGCCATCAAAGGCAAAGCACACAGCTGCGTGGCAGGGTAGCTCATGCTCCATATGTGCTGGGGACTTGTAGCACTGACTGCTGCTCTCCCGGCTTGCAGGTGGAAAGGGTATCTCCACAATGTCTTGCCTGCGTTGCTCTGTTTTGTGTGTCACCTGCATAGGGTGTTGCCCTGCAAGCGCCAGATGCTCACAACCTGCCGCGCCTCAATCACTGCTGTTTGTCTTTCTGAATTTCTGCATACTTGCTGCATGCACCTGCAGGGTGCTGTCCACCTGCCGAGCCCTGCTCGCTGCTGCAATTTTGCAGTTCTGCTGCCCTGCAGCTGGTGCGCCAGCTCATGGATGAGGCAGTCACAGACGGCTTCACTGTGCTGAGAGCCTGGGCCACGGCTGTCGACCCTCAGTACAGCCTGCAGCCCAGCCCGGGCAACTTCAGCGAGCCTATCTTCCGGGGCCTAGACTACGTTCTTGACCAGGCCAGGCAACGCAACTTGAAGGTGAGGATGCGGCTACCCAGTGGTGTTCCTGGTGCGCTTCAGCGCCGTCAGAGCCTGAGCAGATGCTGAGGCAGGCTGTCTCTGCACACAAAGGGTTCATTTGAATATTGTACACAGGGTGCTTGCTATACAATGCAGAATGTGGAGCCTCAACCTGCCAGCAGATTGCCACAGCTGAATCTCCGTGACTATTGCTGTATAACAGACCGTCACTGCCAGGTGCTGCAGAGTCCCTGTCGGGGAATCCCAGGGCATTGCTCTCCAGCATTTGGCTGACTGCCCTGATGCTGTGCAGATGATCCTCTCGCTGATTGACAACTGGAATGCCACAGGCTCTGTGGATCAGATCGTTCAATGGAGCGGCTCAGCCGATGTGAGCGCTGCTGTCAAACATGCTGTGCTTGTCCCTTGAACTGCCCAGACCTGTCCTCTCAAGATGTCTGCACAGAACACCCTCGCACCGTGACAGGTACTCATGCTGTAAAACTCATGCATGCAATCCGTAAATGCAGACACATGAGGAGTTCTTCACCAATGCACAGTGTCAGAGCCTGTACAAACAGCTTGTCAATGCCATCGTGACCCGCACAAACAGCATCAATGGCCGCAGGTGTGTCTGCAACTTGTAGAGTATGCGCTGAAGCTTTGCTGACTTGCAGTCCAGCCAGTCTGGCCCAAGCACACGTCTTTGTCAAAAGCGCAATATTGAGAGCTGAAGCTGCCAGCAGTGAAGCTGTGCCCTGCACAGGCATGCGTCCTGAGCCCGTTGTCTGCTGGTGCAGGTATGCTGATGATCCCACCATCATGAGCTGGAATCTCATCAACGAGCCTCGCTGCTACCAGTGTGGAGACGCCATCCAGGTGCGTTGCAGCTCTGTCCTCTAAGCTGGGCTCAATCCCAAGTCTAGAGCTTGCCAGCCAGCAGCAGCCATGGCATGCAGCAATGCAGCATAGGCGAGGCGTTTGGCATTTTTGCTTGCCATGACTTGCCCTGGGGAAGCAACCTAGCAGCGGCTGCAAATGATGCTGTGCAGTCCACCACCTGCTGACTTGCCTGCAGAACTGGGCAGACATGATGGCCACCTTTGTCAAGTCCATCGACTCGAATCATCTGGTGACCATTGGGGAAGAGGGCTTCTATGCAGGCACAGACACCAGCAGAAACAACAATGACCCAGGAGGCGCCAACTCGTGAGTTTGAGCTGATGCAGGGCCTGAGGGCGCCATCTGCACGCTGAGGCTATCAGAGGCATGCATTACAGGCATATTGTGCTCTTTGCTGAGGGTGATTGCACCAGCATGCATGTGTGTGTGAAAGCCTCCGAAATGAATGAGGAACCAGCTGAGCATCCACTCCACCAGGGGTTGGGGAGGAGGGTGTAGCTAGTGAGCTATTTCTCCCATGCCATACAGTATCATGGTGTCTGGTCGTCTGCCTCTGCAGGTGGGCCTTCAATGAGGGCCAGGACTTTCCTGCGGACCACTCAAGCACATCCCTGGACTACGCCTCCATCCACCTGTGGCCAGATGCCTGGCTGGATGAGAGTGGCTCCTTCCCCACCACCTGGCTCAATGCGCACATGACTGACGCAGCTGCACTGGGCAAGCCGGTGAGGCTCGTCTGGCACAGCACAGGTTTTGGGTCCAGGTTTTCATGCACCCTGTTGTGTCACCTGCTGTCACAGAATGAATCAAGGTTCATTTGACTTGTGCCCGCCCACTTAACAGGCTGGGAAATGCGCCTGCTTGACTGCGTCAAGACCCGCCAGCAGGTTGGAGCCGCTTCAGGGATGTATCAGCCATCTGCGGGGCTGTATGCTCATGGTCTCTGCTGCAGCTTTGCCAGTGGCCTGGCTGATGCTCTGCAGCTGCTGCTGGAGGAGTTTGGCAAGACAGTCAACCTCAGCATGGGCTTGACGCTGGCAGACCGTGACCAGCTATACAGCACTGTGTTCTCCATGATTGAGCAGGTGGGGCCTTTGCTATGACGCTGAGACTGCATTGTCTGGCTCAGGTGGCATGGTCGCCACCGGGAGTGTCACTGCCTCATGCATGCTTTGCTGACACATCTGCTCAATACATCTTGTCTATCCAGGCCATGCTGGAGTCCAGGCTGATAGATTACTGCCAAAACATGCTTCCCTCTACAATGTGCAGCCAGCTAAGTTGCACAAATCGCTCTGAGCCATTTGTGACCTTGTCAGCAGCCTTTTTGAAGCAGCATACCTGTGCACCTCATCCCTGGCTCAGTCGCGCCTGCTAATGTGCTCTGGGCTGTCCTGCAGAGCATTGACGGCAATGGGACTCTGCTGGGCTCTGCCTTCTGGCAGTGGTATGCCCCAGGCCAGGGTAGCAGCCTTTACAGCCTCACAACAGGCGACAGCACCTACCAGCTGGCTCAGCAGCATGCTGGCACCCTAAAAAGGTAGGCAACCAATGCAGAGGTAGCTTCAGGCTGCAGAGTTGTGTGATGTGTTTTCTTTCCAGTGCTGCACTGAGGGGAAGCAGATGCAACAGCAAGAATGCAAATCTTTGAGCTGAGATTGTCTGCTTGGCGGGCCTGTGCGCATTGTGGAGCACATGCTAGGCAGCCCTGCAGGTGCAGACCTGCCACTTGCTCAAGAGTGTGCACACAACACCACTACTTGGCCTGCATGAGTACACTGAGGCACAAGGCAGGCAGCAATCAGATCTGATACGTAACCCTGAGAGTGCATGTGCCTCAGCCATGAGAGCAGCCGCGTTGTGCCGGCCTGTGCGTCCCGCTTGCGCAGTGCTGGACGCATGCATGCAGAATGGTCCTGTTGGTGCGCTGCAGGCTCAATGGGCAGCCAGTGTCTGGGTGCGTCTCCACTGGCATCGCAAATGCGACCGCGCCCAACGATTGCAGCCAGACATGGGTTCAGGGAGAGTCTGGCACTGGGTGAGCCCTGCAATGAGAGTCTGGCACTGGGTGAGCCTTGCAGTGCAAGCCTGGCACTGAGGGTCAGCCTTTGAGCCTTGCAGTGAATGGCTGGCACTGGGTCGGCCTTGCAATCAGAGTGTGGCACCGGGATGAGCCCCTGCCACGCCAGGGCATGCTGACAAGGAGGCATGAACTGGTTAATCTCATCCGGGTGCGTCCCATCCAGCATTCAGAAGCTGCATTGACCAGATGAATAAGTGTCTTTCCCTCTCAGCTTCAAGCTCTTGCTGATTCTGCACCTTGTGAGCTACCACCCTTGCAGTGGATGTGCTTTCAGGAGCTTAGCCGCGTACAATCCTGGCGTGGCACAATGCACAGAAGGGGACAGCACATACTTTGTCACATGCGCACTTTGCTTACAGGTTTGAGGGCCCAGGCTGCAACATTGACATCAACGAGTGTGTCCGGCAGACAGCTGGCTGTGCGACCAATGCAAGCTGTGTCAACATGCAGGGCGGCTTCACTTGCACTTGCCTACCTGGCTATTCAGGTGTGCAGCTGAGGCCCGATGTGTCAGGGCTGCCTCTATCAGCCCCCCTGTATTGCCTGCTGCCTGTGTGTGACCAGAAGGCACCATGAACGCAACCTGGTGCGCAGAATCGCTGTGGCACAGTATCAGCTTGGGGTCTACTGAACCCTTGTTGCCCTCTGTGTGTCGGTGACAGCGGCAGCCGGTCTGCTCCTGATGCAGGTGATGGCAAGACCTGTACAGCCACCTCTTTGCAACAATTGGCAGCCAACTACAGCTCCAGTGGTCTTGGCACACTGGCTTGCAACCAGGGCAGCAATGTGCCATACCCAGCTGGTGCACCAGGCTTTGTGTACGACCCAACTGGCGGTGCCTTCCCTGCTGGACAGGTACGATGTGCTCAGACAGAGTTCCGTCATCGTTCATGCAGTCAAGACTAGCCTTGCTTTGAGTCTATTCAGTGGTGGGCAGTGTTGCTCAGCTACATTGGCTTCTACTGATGGGGCCTGGGCACATCACTTCCTTCGCAGTTGCAGGCTGGATCCCTGGAGGCCGTCAGCCTTCAAGGTTGCCAGCAGGCCTGCAACGTTGCCGGCTCAAGCTGCACCAGCTTGGCATACAACCCTGCTCTGCAGGAGTGCTTCCTAAAAACAGGGGCCTCCTCTCAGACCTGCCAGGTGCGACCTAATGCAGTACAGAGCAACTTGTTTCTGCTTTTAGCTCTCATCTGCGTGACTCTCGCATCCTGAAAGCAGCGGCCACAAGCACATTGAAGCTGATGCAGGAGGCCCACAACCAAGGGTGCCGTGGGCTGCCTGGCAACCAGACCTGTGCACCATGGACCACCTACTTCAGAGCTTCCCCTGGTCTTTCAGCCCCTGGGCCAGCTAGTGTCCAGGCAACCCCTGTGACATCATCCACTTCCCCCAGCCCAGCAGAGGCACCTGCAGCTGAGGTCATGGCACCCCCCTCACCACTGCCAACCACAGAACTCACAACCGCCCCTGAGGCCCTCGCTGAGGTAGTCAGAGAAAGCCCACCAGGCATCTCACAGTCCATCCCCGCATTCCCTTCATTGGAGACCCTGCCATCGAGCATTCTAGCAGCGGGCTGAGCAAGAAAGACAGTGCTCATAGCCAGTACCCATTGTGGCCTTGCCATCCATGAGTGTAGCCTCTATTGCCGCTAAAGGCCTGTTTTACAACTTCATGTTCCCAAATTTATCAGCATGCTGACTGATTTGGACACTGCATTGTATCCCACACAGCTGCATTCCAACACTCAGTAGAATTTTTTGTACACAGTGGCAAGCACTGCCTCCCGGCAGAGTGGGCAGATTTGTCCCTTGACAATGGCATGAGTGCCCTTGGGTCCGCACAGCTGCTCTGCGCACTTGACGCAGTAGGGCATGTGGCCACAGGGTGCCAGCAAGACGCAACGCTGGGCAGCAAAGCAGACCAAGCATTCTTCCTCAGGGCAAAGCTCATCTCCTGGCATAGCAGCAGGCATACAGCTGCTGATGTGGCCTGTAAACGCATCTGCCTGCCTGGCCCTGGGCTGTGGCCTGGGCTTCTGCGACTTAGGCTGCAGACTGTGGGCAGACTGCCCTTCCTGCAGCTGCTGCTGCTGTGCACCAGACTGCCCAGCGCCTTCAGCCGCAGACCCTGTCCGCACTGCCCCAGAGGCGTTTCTGGGCCGGGACACCTGCTGGGAGGGCACAACGTGGCCAGTAGTGTGCAATCCAGGTGGCAGCAGCACGGCCATCGTGTCCTGCAGCTCCAAGGTGGCAGCTGTCGCCTCCTGAGCCAGCTCTGGCAATGGAGACAGGGGCGCTGAGTCGGCAAGCAATCCCTGCTCAGTTGCGTCTGGTGTGAGGCACTCGGGTGCTCGCTGTGCAGACTGGGCAGCCTGTACGCCTCCCTCTGCGTAGCTGCAAGCGTCTTGTGCTGGCTCAGTGTTTTGCTGGCTGGGCTGCCGCAGATTGCCCAGCACGGTGTCTGTTGTGTCCGGCAGATGCTTGGCCATGTCGTCGCAGGTTCTGACACGGCAGATTGAGCTGGCTGCCTGCCATTCAGCTTGTTGGCCCCAGGGGACAGCAGCAGCAGATGAGGGCTGTCGCAGCAAGCCCTGCACAAGACGCCTCCTTTAGCTGTGGAAGCAATGAGTGAGGCAGTGCATGGAGAGCAGGCAACAGCAGCCAATGGTGGTGCGGCTGCAGTGATCAATGCCAGGCTCGGCCTGCCGCCCAGCACCAGAGTCAGCAGGCTCCTGCTTCCTTGCAACACTTGCCACCTCTCCGGCTACAGCAATGGCAGCAGTCGTGGCAGGAGTGCTGTCAGCTGATGACCGGGCTGAAGCAAGGTGCCTCAACGCAGCCTGGGCTGGCTGTCTTTGAACTCTGCGCGAGCGCACGTAATGCTCAGCAAGAAGAGCTGTGCTGGTGAAGCGCAGAAAGTAAAATTTATAAAAGCATCATTTCTGACCTGGCTGCTGTTGTGTGCCTGCTGCATGTCCAGCTGCAACCTGAGGCCACGCTTGTCCGACGTAGATCCATTGACACAACACAGAACATCACAAAGCCATGAGACCCTCCCCAACATGAAGTTCCAGTCCCATCTCTTGGATACACATGACAACAGTGACGACGCCTTACCATGAATTGATTGTAGAGCTACCTGGTGCATTGTAAGCCATCAGACAGCCATCAGATAGTGGGGACACTTTCCCGTGAAGCTGCAGCTGTGCCCCACCTGGCCAGTCTCAGAATCCTGGATGGCAGGCTGGGTCGCCTGTTGCTCTGCCTGCGGCTGTTCCATGTGCAGGCGCCGGCAACCATCCCGCTCTTTCAGCGACTGCTGCCGCTGGCGCTCCATCTCGGCCTCATCCGCCAGCTTCTTCTTCCTTCTGCTCTTCTTGGCTCTTTTTCTGCAGTCAGGACAATCAGTGGAAGTCTGTCCTGTTGCTGAGCAGGCGGACAACCATCTAAGCGTATGACAGCGTCTGCCCTTTGCAGAAGGGCCTGCTTTGAAGAGAAATGCCATCACCACAGACTGCTTAGCGTGGCCTCCCCTGCTTTCCTTGGTTCCTGCAGTGTTGTCATGCGCTGCACAGGTTGTGAGGCGTGATGTGCCACCTTCCCTTAACTTGCCCTGCTTCTTGTCAGTGAGCACTTGGACTTGAGAGCTCATAGCACGCAGAAGGCTCAGGGCCCAGCACAGCACAGCACGCCCCTCCTCACTTCCTTGACTGCAGGAAACAACAGGTGCACTCAGCAAGGAGCCAGTCTCAGCCAGTGTGTCATCTCAGCCTGTGCAGAAAGCTGAGTGGCAAATGGACTGCAGCTGCAGATGTGTTGCATGATGGCCCTCAGTGCCCGATGGCATGCTGTCCAGCCTTTCAGCAGCAGTTGCCTACTCTGCTCACTGCTGGAGTCAGCAAACTGCCAAGCCAAAGCGTTGCTCCACACAGCGGCCCGCTGGGCCTCCAGATATGCAGCCCCACCTCTCGACAGCAGCGGCCTCCTTTTGCCGCATGGCCTCAGCCTCCTGGCGGGAGCGAGCCTCTCTCTCAGAGGCCTCGCGCTCTGCAGCAGCGCGCTCCTTGGCTGTGCGCTCCTTGTCGCGGGCCCTCTGCTTCTGGCGCTGCTCGCGCTCTGCGCGCTCACGGTCAGCAGTTTCCTCCTGCAGCACAGATGGACGCATCAGCTGGACATCAGGTGGGCTGAAGCAGGACACTCCTGCAGGGCAGCCAAGCAGACGCCTCTCTACCCAGGACCAGCAGAGCGCTGCGGAGGCCCTGCTCAGCAATGTCATGTAAGGTGCCAAGCAAGTGTCTGCCTGCGGTCTGAGCAGAGCTTATCATGGCGGGGGCCACCCACATCCTCCTGAGGCTGTACAGCAGTGCAAGCTGGAGGACAAGAAGGCAGCTCCCCTGTGTGGGAGGGGTAGCGGAGCCCAACAGAGGAGAAGGTAAGCAGCCAAGATGCAGCAAAGAGGCAAGCCAGCAGCAGGCCTGAAGCTAAGCAGAAGCAGCATGGGCAGGTTCATCTAAGGACAAGCAGACAGGCACGACGCCTGCCACTGCAGTGCTGTGCAGCAACAAGGTGAGCCTCATTGCCACGCAGTATGTGCCTGAAGCATGACTCTGCTGCCCACCTTCATCTTCATGATCTCTGCATCGACGGCCTTGGACTCCAAGCGCTCCTGCAGCAGAGCGAGGGGCGGGTTCACTGAGTGGCCCACATGTCTGCTGCAGGCTCAAACTGGCCAGCGTGCAGGCCCTCACGGTGCCCTCAGACACCGCAGTGCTGCACACCACAGCGCCTCAGATCTTTGAGGGCCTGCAGTGCGAGAGCTCTGCGATGCACTCAGCCTCAGGTAACTGGGGCATGTGACAAGTCCATCGAGGACCCCCAAAGGCAGGGCTGAAACAGATCTGTTCATATTTCATCTTTCACAAAAGGAGGCACAGCCCACCTGCAGGAAGGGCAGTGCCACCTCTGCGCCAATGGCTGCCCCAGGGTCGTCGCAGGCCACGTTCACCAGCTGGTTCTGCAGATAGACAAGGACTGCCCGCCCCTCCGCCAGCCTCTTCTCAGTGTCCTTAAGCTGTCTCTGAATCGACTCACAGATCTCAATGTCGTCGTCTTCAACGTACAGCAGGTGACGCACATCCTGCACAGCAACAGCCAGAAACTTGGCAGGGGCAACGAAGCAGGATCCAGCAGGAGGCGAACCAGCAGAAACTGCAGATCAAAAGTCTGGCTGGGGGGCGCTTGCAGCACACTCCAGCAGTGCCTGCCCGTGGCAACAGCAGCACAGCAATGGCATGGAGACAAGAGGCGACGGCTGTAACACATGTGTCGTCAGGAGACTGTGCTGCTGCTGTCCAGCTTACGACTCTCAGCTTCCCAGTGGCATGGCAATAGCTTACATTCCAGAAAGCCCTGGCTGCCTCTGCCAAAGCAAGCATGTGTACCAGAGCAGGCATGGCTCTCATGCAAAAGGCAACTCACATTCTGGAAATGTGCACTGAGCTTGCTGAGCGTCTCTGAAGCGTGTGCCTGATCAGTGAGGTCGTGCCCAGGCAGCCCGCTCAGGTCATGCTGGTTTCGCTCAGGCTCTGAATGCTTTGGGTCCTCTGGGTCATGCCGTTCGTGGTCTGGAATGCTCAGCATATTCATGGTGTCCTCCAAGCGGCTCAACAGATTGCTTAAAGTTTTGGCCCACCCCTGCATCGTTGAAAAGTGTGGTTAGCAGCCATACCCCATCAGGGCCAGATACTTTGCGACATGCACAGTGGCTTGTTGAGGTGTGTCTGCCTGCCTGAAAAGCACACTGCTGACTGCCTTATGAGACCTTGAATCGTAGAGCCGAGGCCATTCTACCACCCGAAGAACCATGCAGGCGGTTTCACACTGCCGAAGGGCCAGTGGTTGCTCAGCAAGGGGTGAAACTGCCTGCCTACAGATGCTGGACTGGAAACTTGGCCAAGCAGCACCTGCAGCTGATTGATCTCTTGCTCGCGATGCGCCTTAGCATGCTCCTGGCGCTGATGCTGGTCTTGGATGCCCTGAAGAACAGTACCCAAGGGTTCAGATGTGGTTGCTACTGCCGAGCATGAATTGGGTGTTGCAGTGCCACATCTAGCCCTGGAGCGTCTGCTTGCTGACAGCTGTGTGTGACATGGCTGTGAGAGGTCAGTTCTAGGATGCCCCATGGCAGGGAGCAGGTGAAGCTCTGGCAGCTAAATCTAATTAGTTCTATCAGCTGCCATGCTAGCTTGCCCCTGGCAAGGTCAGCTTATACCTTGCATGCTGAGCGGTATGCTCTGACAAGCAAGCCCATCATTGGCAGGCAACCTGTGAAGCACTACCCTCTCTGCAGGATGCCCAGAGTGGCACCACCATGCCAACAAGCATCTCATTTGCCTGCGGATGCCATGGCATGCGCTGCCTGCTCCCTGATGGCTGTCCGTGTGCTCAGAGCCAGCAAACCCTTTCCAGAGCATGCCTCAGGGGCGGCATGACTTTTTCACAGCAGAGAAGGAGCAGCCCTGCCCACTGAGCACCCACCTGCAAGTGTCTCTCAGTCTCTGCAGCTGTGCGCCCATGCAGCTGGTTTGGTACAGGCTCCAGGTGGTGCTTCCTGCGGTCCAAGCGGGGCTCTCCCTGCACGCAGGCGCCCAGGGTCTGATTGCTTGCATGTCAGCAGCAGCAATCAGATGGGTCACCTGCAGGTCGCCCTTGAGGCTGTCAAAAGCAGGGCTCGCCATGCAATGCATTGTGTGTGCTCAGACAGCCAGGGTCTGCCAATGTACTGCAAAAAGGCTTCCAGAGCTGGCAGTAGCCATCGTCAACCTGCTGCACCTCTGTCGTCACCATTCAGGCTGACACATCTGCCATACACACACCAGCAGCAGTCGTATGGGCGCTTGAGCCCCATGGCAGCCGATACACTTCTCATCACCCCAGCATGGACAAAACTATCCTAGGCTGCCCACCTGACGCAATTCGTTCCTCAGCTTCCTCAGCTGCCGCTCCCCCGTGGTCTGGTCATAACCAAGTGCACAGAGCTTAGCATGCATCAGCAGGTTCTCGCGCCTCAGCATGGCCACGATGACATGCCCAGGGAGGTCTGCAGGGCTGCCAACAGCCTCTGAACCCTGATCAGAGGGGCCATAGATGCCGGGCATGGTCCTGGTGGCCGGGGCGGTGGGGCCGGGCCTGCAAGGGCAGCAGTCAAGTCCATGACGGGTGCTCAGACAGGTCTGCAGTGCCTGCGGACTCTGCGCTCTGTCTTGAGAGACTACTGATGCCAGGCAAGGACCGGTGCCCAGTGAGGTTAGGTCTGCAGGGAGCAAAGATGAGTAGACTGCTTTGCTCTACTTTGGGCAGACGTCTGGGGATCACAGTGCCTGTCTATTACTACCTGGACGACAACAACCAATGCTGGCTGTTTCTGAGACCAGCAGCAACAGCCTGACTCAGGGGTTGCTGCACCCAGCGTTCGCTCGTCACCACCACAAGCCTCACATGAAGAGGGAGACTAGCTTCTGAAGCCCGTCTGGAACCCACCGGATGCCATACTTCTTGCTCAGGCACGCAGCCTCAGAGCGGCTCTGCAGCATCTCCTTCAGCAGCTCCTTGGCTTTGCGGTGGCACTCCTCCCATGTGTGCATGTCCTCCAGTGCTGCCACCAGGTCCTCGAGCGCCTTCGCTGCGCTGGGAGGGAGCGAGCCTGCAGAGACTGTGTTGCAGTCAGCCTATTGGACTGGGCGCGGTCTCAGAATGCCAGCGTCGGTTGCTGCTAAGCTGGTTGTGTGCTTCATGTGCTGTGGAGCACCAACCATGCAGATGCTGTGACAGTACCAGGCTTCTCAGTGATAAGTGGCACATTATCCATGTCAGGGTCGACCATGTCGGCCCTTATCAGTGCTGTCAGCCTTGCAGCTGGCACAGCACTGAAAAAAGTAAGCCAAAGCAGACTAAGAGGAGGTCTATATCAGAGTGGCAGCCGAGGGCATAGCTATGCGAAAGGACACAATCAGAGCATGCATAAGCCAGGCTGATGTCCAGATGTCCGTGCAAAGTCCACTCCTGGCTGGTGCTTAGCAGCAGATGATCTGAGCCAGAATGACAAAACTGCTCACCAAGGCAGAGCTTGGCGATGTCACGACCCTTCTCAGCATGTGACTTGATGTTGCCAAAAACGTACTCCAGGGTGAAACGTACGCGAAGATCTTCCCAAGCCTCAGAGTCGCAATGACGCCCAGCCTCCTCATATTGGCGCCGGGCCATCATTGATCCCTCCTGCAAGGGCAGACATCTACTGTAGACATGTGAGGGCCATGCCACCTGGACGTGCTGCAGCCACTTGCATGTGACCTGCTGGCAGTGTCTCTCCTTGTGCAAGCTGTAGCTCTGCATAGCTGGCTCTTCTGCTGGTTACTGTTTGACAGGCAAGGCGTGTCACCTGGAGGTGCTGCAACCATCTGGGGTTGACCTGCAGGCAGTCTCCCTC
The DNA here is from genome assembly GCA_019693375.1 of Asterochloris erici. Taxonomy (NCBI): domain Eukaryota; kingdom Viridiplantae; phylum Chlorophyta; class Trebouxiophyceae; order Trebouxiales; family Trebouxiaceae; genus Asterochloris; species Asterochloris erici. The sequence goes on along the minus strand of JAAMXJ010000729.1, from coordinate 125,347 downwards.
CTCGTTCATGATGAAGTGGTCGACATCAAGGGCCACCCCTGCCTGCAGCATGTTTACCCTGTCAGATGGGCTGCATGTAGCTCAGGTTCGCTCATCATCCACTCTGCAGCACCCACTGTCCTGACTGCCATGCAGCACGCAGCCAACCTGCCAGCATGAAGGTAGCATTGTTAATGGCTGAAATTTGCTGGGGCAACTGGGCAGCCCCAGCATGTTGCTCTGGCTCATCAGGCAGTGTGCAGCTCAGCCAATCACCACCCCAAAGATCAGAGCTGCCTCTTCACTCTTTGGACTGCCTGACAGCAGATAAGACCCACTGCACTTTGACCAAAGCAACCTTCTTGGACCCTGCTTTGGCTCAGACCGCGTCTTGGGGTCCAACATCTCGAAAGCAGATGCCGCCCCTGTGCTGCCTGACACAGAGACAAGGCAGCAGTGCCAGCTCCACTTGCCTCTTCCTGTGGCTCTTGGACGTCAAAGTGGCCCAAGATCCCCCTGTCGTACAGCATTGGCCAGCTCCTCACCCCTCTTCCTGCCTCTTTGGGTGTCATGATGGCAGCTGATGTCAAGTGCAGCATGGCGAGACCCACCCACCTCTGCCTCCTGTGGCTCTGCACACGTCTTGAGGGTCACGCTGTCCACCTTCTTGGTGAGCCACTCTGCGATGCGCGCAATCTCAGACCCTGACAGCATGTGGAGGTCACTGCACACCAGCTCCAAGAGGGTAGTCTTGCGCTTGTGCTCAGGGAGCAGCTCGCAGATAAAGGCTGCTACAGGCTCCTGGAGGGTGCGTGCCCTGCAACGACGGGCACAAAGAGATGGGGTTAAGAAGAGCGCCCTGCCAGGCTATGGTGGGCAGGCCAGCACGCGCTTGCAAGTCCTATGCTTCTGTAAAACCAGCCGTAAGCAAGGGAAATCAAGTCACAACTTCCTGGGCAATGTGCACCTCGCAGCTAGGTCACAATTGGCAAGAAATCAAGAGCAAAGTCAACCGGAAAGGTGCACAGAACGTTGCGCTGGCGTGGGCGCTGCAGACCCTCAAGCTTGACCAGCATGTGAGGGTGTGCTTGGGTCAAGGGCTGCTATTGGACGCGCAAGCAAAGCCAACTTCACACCAGTAAGCCACAGCCTGAGCTTGCACCTCTGGGTCATCTGAAAGAGATAGCCAGCCACATCCTGCAATGCACAGCCCCATCACACAGCAGTCCTAGGCCCCATCACACAGCAGGCCTGGCGCTTCAAGGTCGCGAACATGCATGTCAAGGCAGCCAAGAAGCCCACCTTTGTTTGATAGATTGCATAGCATTTCGCAAAACCAGGCACTGTAAAAGCAAACGAGGCCCCTACATGTGGGTGTACAGGTACATGTGCTGCTTGTTCAGCTCGCCTTTGGCAGGAGAGCTTGTCCAGGTGCCTGCGGGCCCACAACACGCACAGATCACTGATAACAGCTGCTGAAAACTCACAGGTTCTCATGCTCGTTCCCCAGAGCCTGCACAATGATGTCAATCTGCTCCAGGTTGCAGCTGCGCCCCAGCTCCTGCAGCTGCTGCTCGGGGCTGCCAAGCCCATGGGGGCACTTGAACCACTGGGCCACCTGCTGGTATTCGAGTTCAGTTACGCGCTCCCTCAGCTCAGTCCTGCAAGCAAAGCTGAGCATTTTGAGCTTCGGTGCGCTGGTGACCCGGCGGTGAAGTCGTGCACGTGCTTCGGAAGCTCGGCAGATCAGGAAGCCAAGCAGGAGGGCCGTCGCAGGGCCTGATGTGGTGCTTCCGCTTCAGCAGCGCAGTCTGGGCATCTGCAGCTATGACATGAAAAACCACAGTGCAGGAAGTCATAGTTAAACAGTGCTGAAAGCTTGCAGAACCTCACTGGCAGCCCACAGGCACCAGTGGCAGATGCAGCAAAGACACCACAGCGGGAAGACATCCAGCACTGCAACGTCCAGGCTGAACTCAGGTGAAGGCCCTCTTGTTGTCCGCCCCATGCATGTGAAGGTGCAGCACCTGCTCTGCTGGCTAATGGACTTGTGCTGCACCCCTCCCGTTCCTGGCAACAGAATACCATACTTTGTGCAGCAGGCTCACATGTGTAGGCCCAGTGCCTGCTCTGCTGCCTTCTCAATTTGGCTCCCCTCGTCGTGAGGCAGCAGGTGGCGCAGTTTCCCATCAACAAAGCCGTCCCTGATGCACAGCCTGCAGCGCAGCCAAGTGGAAGCCTGGATCAGGCCACCTCCATGCAAAGCGCTAGGGTTGACTGGGCAGCAGGTGCTGCGGCGGTGTCTCATGGCTCAACACATCCCTCTGCAACTCTTCAAACAGCTTGCAAAGTTGCTATCCTCACATGAACTCCTTAGCTTCGAGGAACTCCTTGGCAGCCGGCGGCCACGTCCACAGCTTCCAGGTCTTGTTCTCCTGCAGGCGCCGGATGCCCACAGAAACCAGCTTGTCCACGGTGGGATTGCAGGTGTAAGGCGGAGGGGCCTCCCCCGCGGCCAGCTGGGCCGCGCGCTTGCGGCGCATTTCAGCTGCAGCAGCACGTACACTGTGATGAAGGAAGAAGCAGGAGCAGGTGCCCAGCCACAGAGACACCATGGCCACCTCAGGTGGATTCCCGCATCCAGGAGCTACATGCTGTTGATGGACCACCAGCACACTGAGACGAGCCATGCTGCAGTGGTAGGCCTCCAGCCTTGTGTCTACACAGGCTGGGCCCAAGCACCCAGAGCGGAGCCAGGCATCCAGGCCGAGAAGCTGCAATCCAGCTACATGCCAAGCACAGCGCGCAGCTGCTGTGCAACCTGCCCCAGGCTTGCTTTTTGCTCTCAAACATTCTGATTTGAGAAGCTGTGCCAGGAGCTGGCAGGCGCTGCTGAGAGCGCAGTCAGAGGGAAGCTGATGCCTGGTCTGCACAGGGTGCCGATCTAGCAGGCAGCGTGTCCACCTTGCTCCTCTTTCTAGTGCCTGGCCCCACTTCAGGTGCTGGCTCCTTGCAAGGAGCCAGCTCAAGGCACCAGCTCAGTTGAGCTGATTCAAATCGCTACCCAATTGCCCAGGCAGCAAGCTTGCAAGCTGGCCCCCGGAACCGACTTTCAGGGACTGCCCAGTTGCTCTCTGCGCTGCCTGGCGCCCACTTGAGCTGCCAGCTGCTTGCGCCTTCCCAGAGAGCTGCCTCAATGCAATCTGGAGATCTGCACATCAGGAGGCAGCCTGCCCACCTTGCTCTTTGCGCTGCCTGGCGCTAACTTCAGCTGCCCGCTGCTTGAGCACACTTATAGGGATCCTGAGCAGGTCCGTGCGGCGCTCCTGGGGAAGACTGCTCCAGAAGGGCCAGACCTTGGCCGCACGGTCCTCCTCATCGGGTAGCACCTGAGGCTTCATGAAGTCATGCTGCAGAGTGGGTGGCTATTGTCACGTTAACGCAGCACAACGTTGTGCTGCGGCCCTTCTGGGCAGCATCATGCCATCTTGCAGCGGGGGCCCACTTGGTGGTGGAGCAACCTGTCATTGTGGGCCACACCTGGGGCTCATGCATATGCATCATGCTTTCTTGGGTCAGCTGTAGAATCCGCGGTTCGTCTGAGTACGCCTGAAACACTGTGAGATTCTGCTGTAGGACCCGAGCGTTTCTCTCGACTGCCCAGAAAGATTTATTGTTTCATCAGGGGGCATTTCTTCTTCTGCTGTCTTGTCAAGCAACGACTCATGCGATTGAGATGCACAATGTTTTGTCTTGTCAAGCAACGACTCATGCGATTGAGATGCACAACATTCATGACATGGCGCCCTTAGAATGGATCGCATCAGGCACAATGCAGAGGCAGCTGGCAGTGCTTGACTTCACCGTCTGATGCAAAACAGCTTTTGCAGGCTGGGCGAGGAAAACGTCAGCCTGAGGACTGTGGTCATGGCCATCAAGATCAGCCGAGCAGGGGAGTGCACCTGGGAGCCAGCGCAGAGGGGCAGGTGGGCTGCCGCATGCTGTGCCCTTGCAGGCGTCTGCAGCGCTGACCTCTGAGGAGGAGGCGAATCCCTGGGGTTCCTGGCCCAGACCAGCAGCACTGTGGCGCAGATGCTGGCTGCCCTGCTCATGCTGGGTGAGCTCAGCATGGTGTTGCAACATGCTCAGGAGGAGTCATCTGCAAATGGACTGCCTTGCATTGAGAGGCTGACACCACATGATGTGCTGGCACCAGGACGCTGTGCAATCAGCAGCAACAGAGACAGCCGGCAGAGTTCCGATGGCAAGCAGCCACACTGCGGCTTAGCCTTGCCCTGATGGTCATCTCTGTGGCCTCAGCTGTCTTCCTAGCTGGCCGCGCCTCCTGCTTGCCCATCTCAACTGCTGTGCACGCCTCCCTCTGCCTCTGCAGCTCCACGACTCACCCAATTGCCAGCCTCTCGACAGCTGTAGCCTGCCTGCCCTCAGCTGCCAAACACAAGGAAGATGCTTTGCATTGCTCTCCATAATGGCAGGCTGCCTGGCTGCAGGCATTAGATGGGCTGCGGATGCTGTTGCCTGCAACACAAAGGCGCTTCATGGCCACAGGCTGCCCAGTCTCACCTGCCTGCAGATGCCAGGACATGCTGACTTCCTGACGACTGAGGCAGAGGCGGCTGTCTGCAACATGAGCAGACGCACCAAGCTTATGCAGAGGGTATGTCTACATTTTGCAAGGTACAGCTTGACCTCTGCACATGCTAACTGCTGCATATGGCTGGCATGTCCCTGCCCGGAGGGTGTGAGCTGTTGGTGCTTGATCTGTGCAGCTACTCAATTGTCCACAGCTGCATGGTTTGCTTTGGAAGCTCTGCAGCAGGTTGCCTAGCATGGGCACAGCAGGCTCTGAGGCACTGCTGCTGAGGTGAGGTCAGGCGGCTTAGGGAAGGCGCTGACTGATCGTGAGCCAGACTGGTCACGCAGGGCGTCCTGGTACAATTACACAAGATGGCCCTGCTGTTGGCAAGTTTCATGTGCTGAGAGGTGTACAACCAGCAGGCAGCTGTTGCTCTGCACAGCTTGCCATGGACGCAAGCAATGATCCTGCTTGTGAACACCAAAGACCACAGGATACTCTGCTGCTGGCTGTCATTGGCATTGTTCTGCAGGTCTACAGCTGAAGATCTGAAAGTAGCAGCGCCAAGCTTAGTATTGTCTTACACTGATCATGGCTGGCATGGGTCCAAAAGCACACTGAAGCGGGTGCAGGAAGCCAACAATCAAGGATGCCGTGGGCTGCCTGGCAACCAGACCTGCGCGCCATGGACCACCTACTTCGGAGCTTCCCCTGGTCTTTCAGCCCCTGGGCCAGCTAGTGTCCAGGCGGCCTTTGTGAAATCAGCTACTTCCCCCAGCTTAACAGCTGAGGCACCTGCAGCTGAGGTCGTGGCAACGCCCTCACCACTGCCAACCACAGAGGTCACAACTGCGCCTGAAACCCCCGCTGAGATGGCCAGAGAAAGCCCACCAGGCATCTCGCAGTCCATCCCCCGCAGTCTCCTTCGTTGGAGACCCTGCCATCGAACATTCCAGCAGCGGGCTGAGCAAGCCAGCATTTCCTGTCGGCAGTTCACGTTGCAGCCTTGCCCACCCACATACACAACCAACGATAGCCTCTGCTGCGGCCTGGTGCCTGTTGTATGGCTTCATGTTCTCCTCAATTTCCAACATGACATTCATTCTGCAAGTCATCAGCAGGCTGACTATTCCAGACATTGCAGGCAGTGTGATCCACAAAACCTTTGCCACCCTGCATCATTCTGCCAGGCATGGTTGTGGCCATGGAGGTGAGCTCAGATGATGCACTTCAGCTCAGATGACACACAGATGGACAAAATAGTGATTTCAGCAAGTGGCAGGCAGGCGCAGGCAGCATAGTACTGGTCCTTGGTGTTCACAGCTGTCAGCAACTTTAGATTATTTGGGGAGTCTTATACGCAGCATGCAGATAAGAGTCTCCATTGTGCTATCACTTTGTGCTGCAAAGTGGGTTAGCGGCCGGTGGCGCTGAGAGACAGGAGAGACGGGCAACTTTTTGTTCAGATATGAGAGGCTGATTGCCTCGTAGACATCCGTAAGCATCTGCAGCCAGAGCAACTGTGGAAGTGTTGCACAGCTGCTCGCACCTGAACTTATGAGAGCGTTTCAAAAGCGTCATGAAGACGCCCAGCGGGAACTAAACAGGCTCTGCCATCTTGGCGACCTAGCCAGGCGTGACTTGGGTGGCGACTTTGGGCAGGCTGACCTGGAGGGGACAGCAGCCAGGGAGGCCCTGCCGTCGCATGGCCCCTCGCTGCAAGGCCTCAAGCTGCCGCCACTGGACATTGCAGTTCCCAGGGCAGCAGTGGCAGGCCCAGCCGGCGCGACGACGTGATCTGCCTTCACTGCTGCTGTGGGTGCGGCTTCCACTGCTGCAGAAGTGACGTTGGGAGGGGCGCAGGCACCGGTGGCCCGCAGCCCTGCTGGATTGGCACCCTGCGGGCCAGCGCCAGGCGTGTTTGCAGCAGCGGCCTGCACCGAGCCCGGCGTGGCAGTGGCAGCTAGGTCCGCTGCTGCCTCAGTTGCAGGCCTATTGCCGCTGTGCCTGAAGTCCGCCGCAGCCAGGTTGCCGCCTGGCCCCGCGCTTCCCCCAACAGACGCCCCCCTGCCACCGCCACCAGCAGCGGCGCAATCAGCTGCGAGCACGGCACCGGTGCCAGCCCTGTCTGCAGCAGCTGCAGCACCGGTCTGACATGTGCGCTCAGCGCCAGCGTCCCGAGCAGCGACTGCTGCACCGGGCGGGGCCCTAAGTTCTGCTCCCACCAAACGCTCTGCAGAACCACCTTCGTGCCCTGGGTCAGCTGCAGGGCGCCTGCGCTTCTGCCCCTGGGTGTGCTGCACTCCAGCAGCAGGCTCAGCTGTTGGCAGGACAGCAGCGCTGACTGCCAGAGCGGTGGCTTCTGCACAGGACGGGATGCGGCCCTGAGCACCGCCAAGGGACCCAGCGGGGGCACCGCCATCCTCTGGCTTGACAGAGGGGCTCTCACGATCAGCTTCCTTCATCCTGATCAGGCTGCTGTCGGGCTCTCCATCCTCGGCAGCCCGCTTGCCCAGCAGACTGTGGCGGGGGACCTCCTGGCACAGCACCATCAACTGGGCATGTACAGCAGCGGCTGGCCCCTTATGGGGCCTGCCCTGCCTCCTGCTGCCAGCTGCCTGCACATGTGCAGGTGCCTTAGCCGGAGCCGGTGCAGCTGCCTCGGCCGAGACCTTGCAGGGCCTGCCCGACCGCTTGCTGCCAGCAGCCGGCACCTGTGCAGCTGCCTCAGCCGCCTGAGCAACGGCGCCCGCAGCCTGAGCTGCTGCGTCTGCGGCCTGCCCCGGGGTAGCGCCACCTCCGCCCACCCAGCCCTTGTCCTCTGCAGCTTCCTGAGCATGCTTCCTGCTTTTCATGGCAGCCATGGCAGTGACCAGAGCATGCTCGCTCTGCCTGGCTGCCGATTTATCAGTATGTGCAACAGGCTGGGCCTGGCTGGGCCCTGCCTGTCCATGCTGCCGGGCTGCACTGGACCCCGCGCCCGGGACCGTAACAGCCGCAGCCTTGGGAGCTGTGGCTGCGCCTGCCTTGCGCTGAGCCCTGCCACTGGGCCGGCCCACAGCAGCTCCAGAAGTGGCCACCACCTCTGCAGCCTCTGCCTCAGCAGTGCGCAGGTGGTCCACGCTCTGCTGGATGGCCAGGTACAGGCTGAGCTCGTACTGCAGCTTGTCAGCGCCTTCCCTGCAGGATGAAAATTGCAATAATGACAATGACAAGATCAGGTGGCCAGCAATTGAGCTCCTTGGTGCAGCTGGTGCATTGTTCTTGCAGCCCTGTAAGGAAGCTTTACGACACTAGACAACAGAGGTGTGTGCCTCACCACACAGCACCAGATGTCCCACACGGCTGACTGCACAAGCACAGAGATTGCTGCAGCAGGCCTTGCCAACATCTGCACAGAGGGCTGACGTGGATTTTATTGCACCTTAAGCTGTCACTAGGCCACCCATCAACACAATGCAACCTTCCGTGTCTGTGTCACCCTTCAAGATCAGCTCAATCATTGGTAGCCATTGTCTTGCCTATTGACAGGCTGTACCTGTCCAAGATACAACTGGACGACCCTACTTGTGCCTGACAAGTTGTGCCTGAGCTCTCCGTGCACAGCCTTGCATCTGCCTCCACCATAAAGGCCTCCCTCACACAGGGACCCCTTGGCAAGCACAGGCAGCCTGCCTGTGCTGCATGGCAAGCAGCAACGTCAGCTGGGTCAGTCTGCCTGCCAAATGGGAGGTGCCTGTGTGGCCCCGGTCGGTGGAGCTCCCCCACACCCTGGTCGCTGTCACAGAAGACTTCAGCTGCAACTGCAAGACCCACACTACGGTCTCTGGGCATGAAGCTGCTCACCGCTGGGAGGGGTTGATGTAGCCCAGGTTGGGGAGGTCCCGCACCACCTGATTGTCCCCACGGAAGGCTGCAGCTGCTTGTTCAGCAGCAGCACTGCTGGGCTCTTCCAGCAGGCCCATCTTGGGCTGCACCTTGCAGATGTCGCGCACCTCCCCGGCAAACTGGGCTGCCTGCGGGATGGAGGTGGGCGCCAGGAAGTCCACTGCCACCTTCACGCAGGACCTCAGGTTGCGCACCTGCAGCGGCGGCAGGGGTCTGGGTTAAGGGTCTAGGGTTAGGGCGACAAGGGAAGCAGGGTGAGCTGAGCAACCTGCAGGCACCACGTGAGGCTGTGCCATCTTGTGCACACTGCAGCCAGCATGGCTGAGCTCAGGTGCAAGAGGCAATGTGAAGTGCCTGCAGAAACGGGGTGGAAGCCTGCATGCCCACCACTGCTTTCATGCAGGACCTCCAGTCCCAGACCTGTGAATGCAGAGGAAAGCTGACTACAACGTAAGCGAGCTGCGTGGATCTGTTTCACTACCCTAGATATTTGGTTTTGCTTGTGCGCTGCCGACTGCAGGCAATGCAGGTGCTGCTGAGACAGCCCTTCCTGTATTGATATGTGAGCTCAGCCCAACAGGGCCTCCATGTGCTGCCATGGTCACAGTGCGTTGGAAGTGGTGAGCAATAAACTATAGCTCAAGGCTCAGCACGTGCTGGGGCCAGTTGTGGCTGTGCTGCTGGACGCCTCAGCTGGCAGCAAAGATGTTTGCAGCTACAAACAGCACGACAGTGCATCAGCTGACGGCCAGGACGACAGCACATGCCGGGCTACCGCCTCCGCCTCATTCTGCTCAACATCCTTAGACGTAGGCCCTGACACACCTGGTGGGGGCAGCCTGCTGGGATGAAGACCGCCTCCGCCTCATACTGCTCAAAGTGCTGCGGCTCGATCTGAGTCTCCAGCTTGAGCTGCTTCAGGTGGCCCTCACCCAGCATGAACCTCTGCAGGGTACCAGCGGTCAGCAGAGGCATGTCATGGCTAGCTGACACTGCAAGGACACCTGCAGGCAGCAGCAAAATCCATTGCAGAGTCACTGGCTGGCAGGCATGCAGCCCCATGCACAGCCACACCAGGCTTCACATGAGGCAATGCAAGCAAAGCAGTTGGTCTGTGTAATCTCATGTGATCGGTGTTCAGCATCTATGACACCGCCGCAGGACTCTGGCAGGGAACCAGCAAGTGATCAGCCAAGCCCCTGCTCTTGCATGAGACTAATGCAGGCAGCTTGGGGTCACACCCATTTTACCCTGCAAGCACACTCTAATGATACAGTCTTGCCAAGCGTCCTTGGGCAGGAAACAAGGCCATCAAGGCAAAGTAGCTGGGCAGAGCTGTGCTTCCAGGCTGCAGGCAACCCAAGCCTCCTCATGGCCCAGAACTTGTGCCTACCACTACTCACATGGCTGTGCAATGGGTTTTCCAGCTCGTCCCCACCCAGCAGCTGCTGCAGGCAGCACCCCTCGTGCACAAACAGCTTGGCATTCTCACGGAGCCACACGCTCAGCCTGGCAGCGTCCTCCCTCCGGAAGATGTCCCACACCGCTCCCGCGCCTCCATACCTGAAAGTCAGACACGCTGATAAGCCTGACCCTAGTCTGGACTGGTCAACATTCAAGCTTTGGCCCACATTGCCCCTTCCTGCAGGGCTGGGGTCACATACTGACCAGGAGACCCCAGAAGCTGGGCAGGCCAGGACTCAGGACCTGCTGTGTAGGTCCCCACGCCCCTCTACCTATGGACTGCCATGCATATAAGGCTTGCAGCAGCGCACAAGTGCAGCTGGCACCTGTGCTCAGGCTGTTGCAGGCACGGCTGCCACCGGGCCGGCCATGGGCTGCGCCACATGGCGCAACAGGTTGCTGCCATCGCTGCTGAGCACTGCACTCAGCAGCGCAGCAGACATCTGCTTTGAGAGCACTCCAGCAGCTGCTGCTCCTGTGACGGAGCATGGGACGCGGGGTGGATGCTCCAGAGACTAAGTATCTGTGGCACTGGCTTGTTCTCACATCAAGCGCAGGGACTCAGCGGAGTGCTTGCTGCACTCACGTGCTGCCTGGGCTGCGGTCCGCGCGGGTCTCCCCACAGCGCACCACCACGCCGGCTCCACCTGCTTTGACCACCCGGACGCACACGTTGACTGCATCTGACAGGTCCTTATGCAGCTTGGTCACAGACGTGTGGCTGCCAGTGCTGCAGGGCACAGGCAGGGTTGTTGGAATCGTGAAGAGCGCGCAGTGATAGTATGCTATGCTCCTCAAGCTGCACTGATGCATGCCCACGCCAAGAGTTCTGGTCAACGGGAAGTTCCCTGATTTTCAAAGTTGACTCAAAACAGTTATTTTGCGGCTTGAACCAAAGCCTTTGTGTAGCCTGGTCCCTGCACACCACTGGCATCCATACCCTGCAGGTGCATGCCCTGATGCTGTGCCTGCCTGGCCCTGAAAGCCTGTTTGGGACTGCTTGCCCTGAATAGTGTGGGCATGAGAACACCAGAGTGCCATTCGAACCACACATATGCATGGCAGCGCTCTGCGCTTCAATGCTTGGCTTGCATAACCCGAAAAACATCTCAAATTCAACTTGCAAACCCAAACTGTCACCTCCCAGTGGCAATGTAGGACTTGGGCCCCAGGTCAGGCTTGTTGTAGAGGTAGACGATGCCCCTGCTCCCATCCTGGCGGGTCACCTTCACCGTCTTGAGCCCGTCGATGGCGCTGGCCATGTTCAGGGGCCCCTCTGGGTGCGTGTACTCAGGCAGGGGCACTGCAGTGCTGAACGCCTGCACAGCATGTCAGCAGGACGTGAAGCTCGTCGAAAGGACATGACATGGAGTGCTTGAGATGTTGTGGCGCACAGTGTCCTGTTGTGGAGGGGGCCTGCCTCTTTGCAGGCTTGGGCATGGCTGTGCAGAAAGGCTGCACATCAGGGAGCATGTGCATCTACCAGCAACCGAGATGAGCAGGTTGGGTGTCAATGAACTGATGGCCTCTGGGGAGAACCTCCTGTAGGTCATTTGCCCATTGACAGCTCCGCTGTCACCCAGCCTGTAAGGTAAGGTTGACTAACAGCAGAAGGAATTGCACCTTACTCAGATACCAGCACAATACTTGGGAAAGCAGACAACACCAGCATGCGTCAACCTCAAAAGTCGCCCTGGGGCTGTCGAAAGCTTTGCACAGGGAGTGTGGCTCTCCCAGCTATGCCTGCAAGCCTCCTCTGAGCGCACTCAGCCTGAGGTGCTGCATCCGGCTCATGGCAACAGATGCTTCAGGGCTTCCAGCGCATGCTGCACGAGGTGCTGTGCAGACGTGACAGCTGCTCCATGCTTGGTTCAGCATATGTAAGCACTCTGCGCAAAGCATTGCACTGAGCTCACAGCTGACACCTGGTTCTCAGCTGACCAACGCATGCAATCTGGATGCTTCGGAGAACTCAGAGCAGCATGGTGCCTCCAAGCACACCTGTGCATGCTGCACAAAGAGGTGCAAAGACAATGCCATCTGGAAGGAAGCCATCCAGCTTTGAGCTGCTGCATCATCGAGCATTAAGATGTGGGGTCAGAGCCTAATCATACATCTCAGGCTTGGTGGAGTTGGACCATGGGTGGTGCTGTGAGAAGCTGCTCATAATGTGCGAGCCCTGAGAGGCTGGATGCACCCAGAAAAGCAGGGTGCACCCGTATCTTGTGCCACATCTGCCTGACCGCGCCGCACCAGGCAAAGCAGCGCCAGCTAGACAGAGCCTGTTCAGCTTCACGCAGGTGGGAACTTGCGCTCATGGCTCAACAGAGAGCGGACCCACCTGTGCATGAGGGGTGAGGTGCTGCACAAGCTGCGGTCTAGATGCAGCCTTGCCCCTGGAAGCTTCTACACACACACCTAAGCCATTTGTTCTGTCTGAAGGTCTCTGCATGCAGCTAAACCAGTGTTTTCACTCCTTGACTACCTGAGCAAGCCGCCCAAGGTGCTGCGAGAAGCTGCCGTCCGGAGGGAAGTCCTTCAGCTTGAGCATGATGCATGGTCCCTTCTCGTCCTTCCCCGGCATCCCGTTGACCTCAAAGTGTTCAAAGAAGTCCTCGGCCCTCATCTCCACCTCCGTGTCTTTCCTGTCGCCATTGGGAGACATGCAGATAACCTGCAGAATGGAAAAGTACCTTACAGCCATGCTTCTGGGCACTTTCACTTGGACAGTGGTGGGGTTCACTGCATTTGTGCTGACCAGCCGTGTCAGGAGGGTTGCTAGGCACCCACAAGGTGGATCAGTACTCCACACGCATGCTGCTGGGCACTGTCAATCTGGGAGGGCTCAGAGGTTCACCTTCAGGGGATGGTGCCTCCCAACGCTCTTGCTGAGCTTGCTGACCCGCGTGAGCGTGGCTGAGTCGCTGAAGAACAGGTTGGGCACCTGGCGCACAATGACAGGCTCCCCGCGCAGGCAGAAGCGCTCTTGGAACAGCCTGCATCACGAGGAGAGGGGCGGTGATGCACTGGGGCAGTGTGCAGTCCACCAGGCACTGCTGTCAGCGGAGGTGGCAGCATGACACGGCAAGACATGTGCAGCAACAGAACCAGGCTGCCCTTCAAAGCCTGGCTTGCTCCTAAAGCCAACAACCTGGTTGTCATGATAGAGGTGATGACTCAGCAAAGTGTGCTCCTGCAGGTGGGATAGCAAACTCTGGCAAGCTCTGGCAATCTCTGTATGTCTGGTGAGGTCCAGTGCTGTTGCATGGCGCGGCTTGCAGCCATGAAAGTGGCTGCAAGCAGCGCCATGTGCCGTGGCACATCACTGTCATCACTGGGGAAGGAAGCTGCTGGAGTTATGGGGTGGTTTCTTGATGTGGCAGAGTCCACAAAGCAGGAAAGCCACGGCGACCTGCTTGGTGCTAGAGTGACTTTGCTGTGCTGAGGCCCCTGGGCCAGATGTGCCGCACCACAACTTTGCCACTGAACCGTCAGATGGTGTGCCTGAAGCCCGATCGCATGCGTTCAAAGTCCATGCTGTGCAGGCCATCCGCAACTCTCAGCCCACAGCTTCGGAGCAAGCATGGACGCAGGCCTCATGCAGCACGGGCTCCCCGCACATGCCTGGCCCTGAGTCCACAGCTGTGGGCTCACATGGCATATGTTCCCCGCACGTCAGAGTCGACAGCCAGGTCCCGTTCACTCAGGGTGAGGATGTGGTTGCTGTCCCTCGCTGCGCGGTCTGCTGCGTGGCGCTTCAGCGTGTCAGCGATGCAGGCAAAGGGGGTGACCTGGAAGTCAGGCCATGGATGTGCTCAGGAGCTGATCGGTAACACATGCCAGCGGAGTGCAACGACAGCCAATGTGCATAATTTTGGAGGCAGTCGGCCATGCATGCAAAGGGGCAACTAGCACACCACTGTTGCATGCTTGGCCCCAGCCAGCCTCAGGAATGCTGTTGGCCAGGTTGGCCACAGCAGTGACCTGCAAAGGTGCCACTTCAGGTACTCCGGCACAGCCAGAGTGGGCCACTTCGCTTGCCCTCGAACACCAGGAGATCCAGCATGTTGGACCGCGCAAACGCCCATACTCTCCAAGCTGGCTGGGCTTTGGGAGCAGAGCACAGTGCAGAGGCAGTGCAGAGTGGCATGGCCACAAAGAGTAAGGACAGGGAGAGACATGTGACCTTGGCCTGCAGCATTGGCATTTTGCGGCGTTTCAGAGCTCACCTGCGGCTGCAAGCCCTCGCTGATGGAGCCCAGCAGCTGCGCAGCCGCGCCACTCCATGAGGCTTTGGCACAGACGCCCTCCTCCAAAGCAGCAGCACCAGCAGCTGTGCCACATGCAGCACAGGCACAGGAGCACGGCCCGCTGCAGGCCCATGCCAGGCCGCTCTGGGCATTTGCAACGCCGCTGCCAGAGCGGCGGGCCCCAGTCGCTGCCTCATCTGCAGCCTGCACTGGCTGCTGCACTGGCCGCCGCACTGGCCTTCCATGCCGCTGGGTGGCGCGGCCGTTTAAGTCCTCCTCATCTACTGCTCGCACTGCAGGGGAGCAGGGGATGCTTTCATACCGCTCCACAGGAAGCACGTGACATCGTCATGGTGCAGCTCGTGACGAGGGCTCAGGAGGGGCGCACGCCACTGCTGCCATTGCACCTGGCCCTCTTACAACACAAGTGGCACTGCAGAGGAGGCATGTACGTAAGACCTGGCAACCTGGTAGGCCCAGGCTGAAAGCAGGTGTCTTAGAGGTGCAACCTGAAGCAGAAGCTGAGCAACATGGACACTGCAGTGCTGCAGACATGAGAGCCCCACCTACCATGGTGGGACAAAAGAGATCAAGCAGCACCATGACTGATTAAAGGCATACTGATTTGGCATTGCCAGCGTGTGAGGATCTGCCACGCTTCTCACAGAGGGCAGCACCATGTGGGACTACTTCTGGCAGCACAGGTCTGCCACCGAAGTCATGCATAGCCTGGCATGCGTCTGTGACATAGGCGCTGCTGTTGGAAGCAGGACGCCATCCTGGGACTCATCGTGCCATTGCTTCAACGCAAGACATGGCCGTGCTGCTGAATGCAGAGGTGGACCTTCAGACCCCTCCTCGTTGGGCAGCGGAGTGGGCCCATGGTAGACAGGTGCGTTGACCAGAGCCTGCGCATTGTCCTTGGTGTACAGCCAGCGCCAGATGTTGGAGGCAGCGGCCCGTTGGCGGAACACCGCCACTAGCTGCAGCCACATGGCACGCATTGGTGTACGGGATGGTTGCATGTTCTTGAAGGAGGCAGCTGCCTGACGAACAATCTGGCAGCTGAGGTGGCAGCTGAGACTGGCTATTGCAGGGGCTTCCACCAGAACACCAGCACCAACCGCAAAGGACATCGTTCCTGGTGCGAGTAGCTCATCACCTGTTGCCAGAGGGCAGCATGTGCACCAACAAGCAAGCCTTGCCTATGCAGCAAACATAAGGATTTGGTGGCCATTCAAATTCAATGACACATGCAGAGGCCAGCACGGCTCCTGTGGAATCAATCTTACCGCAGGGTAGTCCTTCAGTGCCGCCAGCATGCTGTCATCAAAGCGTCTCCCTAGCTGAAGCCTTCCGGTGCAGGCCTCGTGCAGGCACAGCAGCTCGCCCTGCGCATCAAGCAATCGCATCACAGCCTGAGTCTGGCGCCAGGCACATGCCTGACAGGGGTGGCACAGGGTTGCAAGAAGTAGTTGCGCAGGTGCACCAGCTGCTGGCAACTTTGTCAGTCAGGATGCAGCAAGCGGAGAGTACACATGTTATGCATGCACCACCAGGACAGTCTTGGGCTGGCATGGGAAGCAATCTGACCCTGATGCCTGCCTTGTTGCAAGCTGCAGCCTGAGGCTAGCGTAGCACCTTGACCAGGAAATGGCCCCCTGAGCACCATGGGCCCACTGCAAGCTGCAGCCTGATGCTGGCACGGCGAGCAGCAACAGCAGTCCCGATGCATGGACTCATTGCTTGTGCACAATGCACCATGCTGCGCCTCACAAAGATAACTGCCAGCCTGGCCCCACGTTGCCAGATTCTGAAGGCACCACAACAGGAACTTATCAGGCAGAGCTGTCACTTGGATGTCTCTCACTGGATGGCGAAGCCCACCTTGTGGATGCCAACTAAAGCATCTGAGCCCCAAAGCTTGGAACCTCTCATAACAGACATCGGCCTTACAGATTTGTGCTGTTTTGGCAGCGCTTCGCAGGCAGAAGACTTGCGCTCACCGCAGACTTGCCGCTCCACCTTGGCTCCCCCTTCAGGCAGTCCAGGCAGATGTCACACCCCCTCAAGGGGCACGCAGTGCTGTCGCAGGAGCGCCGCAGGTCAGCCAGGGCCTTCCCGCAGTTGTCGCACAGCTCACGGGCGCCCGGCTCTGTTGCTGTCCGGGGCACCTCCTCATAGCACTCGCAGGGCTCTCCCTCCCGCTGAAACTGCAGCGCAGCGTGGAGACATGTCAGCCACGAAGAGAAAACAGACCAGCCCGGGCTCCCCATCCCTCTGACACTGCAGTGCATCAGGAAGACTTGCCGCACTTGGCGCTGATAGGGCAGAGCGTGCACACTGGGCATGAGACCTGGACTTGCAACAGGTAGTATGCATGACTGCCTAGGCAGCCTTAGGCTGGCATGGGGAGCACCTGCGTCCAAGCCGCATGGGTCCACAGCAGCTGCAGCAGGCAGCTGCAACAGGAAGGGCTCAGGCAGTGGCTCCCTCTCACGCTGCAGGCTGCAGGCCGCCATCTGCTGGCAAGGACCAGTGAACCCTTGGTCTCACTGCAGCCCGCAGTGAGCAGGCAGCAGCACTGCAAATCAGCCCCAGGTATGTGTTGCTGGCTGCAGCATGCGCAGCGCAGGAGGTACAGGCTGCAGATGCACGACTGACCTCCAAGTCCTTCTGCTGCTGCAGCAGCTGGAAGTGCGCAAACAGCGCAAGCAGCCTGTGTGCGTGGTACACCCGGGTCTGCCTGGTGTCAAAGGCTGGCCTGCCTCCCAGGCGCTTTAGGTGGCGACTGTCGGCAGGCTTCAGGAGGCACCGTTTGAAGCGACAGAGGCCCAGGCAGCAGCTGCAGGTGCCCTCATGGAAGAGGGCCAGTGCCTCCTGGGAGCAGGCATCGGGGTGCTGGAGGATTAGCCCTAGGTTCTCATCTGCGCACCTGCGGGCAGCACAGTCATGGCTCACGGGCATGTCCCTGGGATGGGCAGGTGAGAGGTCAGGATGCTGACTCCTGGAGGGACGAAAGAGAGCATACGCGGGGTACCCACCTGGCGCACAGCGTCTTGCTGCAGGCAGTGCAGGGGCGGTCCAGGCATGATTCCACGCACTGGTGGCAGCTCCTGAGCTCCCCCTTGACCCCCTTTTCCCTGAGCTTGCTCTGCAAGATGGAAACAGAGACTTGGATCAGTCTGGTAGCTGAATCACGATTGTATGCTGGCACCAAGACTGCATGCACCAAGACGGACTGGGGCTGGCCCTCCCCCTCAGCTCACTCCGCTGGCGGGGTGCAAAGAGCGGCATGACACTGAGTAGGCCAAGGCATGCCGGCAGGCCCCATGGGAGCACTGCTGACACTCAAAAGGGGCAGAAAGCAAGAGCCACTCCTTCCCAACCAAAAAAAACATAGCGCGCTACCCATCAGCTGCCTTACTCGCAGGAGCACGTCAGACAGAAGAGTGGTGCCCCTTCAGCACATTGCGCCTGCCCCGCGCCACCTCAGGGTCCCCTTAAGCACTGTGCTGACCTGTCTGCCTGTGAGGCTCTCGCCCCAGGGGCGGTACCAGAAACTACCCTCCTGCAGGTAGACGCATTTATGGCGGCGGATGCCATCCACCGAAGTCTCTCGCCCCTTGTGCTTGTCGACCGGGGACTGCTGCCCAGCAGCAGGTGGTATCTGCCTCTCTTTCATGGCCCTGGGCTGCCTTCCTGCAGCAGCACTGTCAGGTCGCTGCTCCCATTTCCAAAGTGTTGGCTGCCTTTCAGCAGGAGCAGCTTGTGCAGCAGCAGCAGGCAGCCACTTCTCTTTGACAGCCACAGGCCGCTGCACTGCTGCGGGTGTGGCACCTGGTGCAGCAGCAGCTGGCTGCCTCTTCACCGCGTGCTGCTGCCCTGCAGCCGCCTCAGCCGCTGCAGCTGCCGGCGCAGCAGCCACCAGCTTCTCCTTCTTCTCTACACCCTGAGGCCGAAGGCCTGCACCAGTCGCAGCTGGCTCGTGCTCTGCGACGGCGGCAGTGCCTGCAGGGCTGCCCAAGTCAGGCTCGAGCGCAAGTTTCTGGAGCTGAAGCCGCTTCCCGTGCGCGGGTGGATGTGTGCCCTGCACGACACAGAGCAGGATCAGCTTTACTGACGCATATCGTTGCAGGGCAGGTGTGCAGGCAACAGGGCTGCTCAGACAGGGATGCCGCACCATGGGTCAACCAATGACGCCACAACTGCAAAGCACATGTGTGCGTAAGGCAAGCCTTGCGTCTCGCAGATGGCTGAAGTTTCACGCATGGCAAATGGGGTCTGGACTGCCAGCCACTACTGAGACGCAGCTCATACAAGAAGGGCAGATGCCTGAAAGATTCACCTTGGCAAGCAGCACTCGTTTCACTCTCAGGACTTCACCCTCGGCAGCTGCTCCGCTGCTTTGGTCAGCCAGGCCTTTTGAGTAGCCCAGTGCCCAGATGCTTGGGACGACAGGGCCGTCGACAGAGCCAGCCCTGCTAGAGGGCTGGCCCCCTGGATTAAGACATGGCCTCTTTGCGGGCTGACATGCCTCAAGACCACCTCCACCGTCCTCGTCGCGCCCGCCAGGGTGGCCTGCTGCCTCTGCTGCTGCCGTGGCAGGCCCTGGTGCTGCTCCCAATGGGGAGCTTGCGCTATCAGGGTCTGTGGCCGTGAAGCCCTGACGCTCGCTGGCAGGGCTCCGGGTGGGGGCCCTGCCGTGTAGTGCAGGGGCACAGGAAGGACCACTGCTGCTGGGCCTCATGCTGGGGCTGCTGCTCTCCCGCAAGCGTCCCCTGCCTCTGCCGCAACCCCTGCTGCGCCTTGTGCCGGGGCTGCTGCTCTCCTGCGCCCGGCCTCTGCCTTTGCCGCGACCCCTGCTGCGACCACGCCCCCTGCCCCGGCCCCTGCCGCGCCGTGAGGGTGCAGGGGCAAGGCTGCCACCGCTGCGGCCACTGCCGCTGGCCTGCTCAGGCTGGGGCCTGCTGGCAGAGGACTCCTCAGAGCCCTGCTCGCCCCGTGCCCTCTTCTTGCCAACCCCAGGGGCTGGGCCTGCCTTTGTAACCTCCTGCAGGCCGCAGTCAGTCCTCATGGTTGGCTTTCGGGTCAGGGGTCTGTTCGTGCTGCCATCAGGGGCTAGCATTCCTGACCTCCTGATGGCAGTGGGCAGCCCTGTGTGGAAGCTGCTGGTGGTTGGTAATTGGGGGATGGAGTGTGGTCACTCTTCTGCATATTCCACGTGGGAGTGGTCTACAGGCCAAGGTAGCAGCAGGCTGCTGTCACCTAGGCTGACTGTGGTGCACATGATGCAACAGATTCAGCAACACGGTTGTTGCAGAGACAGGGGCCACCTCGCCGGCTGGCATGCAGGTGGAGCACAGTGAGGACAGGCAGGGCTGCCCGGCCATTTCCTCAACAGCACACACAGACAAAATTTTGGAAGAGGAGATTTGGGACACCAGGTTGGAGTCAACAATGGGCCCGCCAGCAGAGGAATGTCAGAGTATGCTTCAGCAGCAGGCATGGCAGCAAACCCCCCCAGGCTTGCCACCCCTTGGCCCCCCCTCACACCCCCGCCACCCTCACCCTTGCCCTCGATTCCCCTTCCCCCACCCCCCTTCCCCATCAACAGTGCTTGATCTGCTGCCCAGTGATGCGGTACTTGTGGGGAAACTCACATCATCTGATAGCTGGCTAACACACCTGAGGCTCCCCAAGCGTGATGGCGGAGGCTGAGATGGACGCCTGCAGCTGGACACTCCTGTAAGCTGTTCTGCAGGTGGCCCCGTGCAGCCTCATGCTGTTGCCCTCCTGGTCCCTGACCTCCATGGCATAGTTCTTCCTCGTGCCACCGCCATACCGGATTGGCTTGAGCTGCACCTGACTCCCATCCCAGTGGGTCACAGCGCACCACCTGTACAGGCGCCAGTCCCAAGCAGGTACACCAAATGCTTGAGGCCCAGCGGGGGCTGAGGGTGGCAGTCAGGCAGAGGCCAGGTGCGCAGGCGTCTGCCAGAGGAGCCGGCATGTTGCCACGAATGACATGCAGGGACAGCCTCTTACCCCTTGTCATCAGCCCTGGCTTCTAGAGCTGCGTTGAAGGGAGCGCAACTGCTGGTGGCATAAGAGGTCGACTCCAACAACATCCATGAAAGCCTCTGGGTCTCCTCAGCTACCTCCACAGCAGGCTCCTGAGTGAGGCTGGGCACCACGTGGCTCTCCTGCAGGATCCAACAGTGTTCAGCCCCTTCAAAGTACCTTGGAGAACCCGTTCTTGCATATTGGTCTCCTGCTGGATCCAGGAGGTCATGGACCCCCTAGAATGCATCTTGGAGATCTCCGGCATGCAGCCCATTCCAGCGGTCTTCGGCAGCAAGCGGATTTTGCATTACCCTCACATCTTTGTTCTCCATACCCCGAGCGTTTCAACTCTTTCCAAAATCAGCTGCTGCTTCACTTGCCTCAAAGCTGTCTGCAGCAGTTCCCAAAGAGAGTCTCCCACCTGTCTCAGGACACAGGGGGGAAAACGACATGCTTCCACATCTGGCTTGCTTTCTTGCGCATATCATGTTATGGTGAAAACGACTCAAAGACAGGCCCACAGAAGCTGCTTCAGGGTCTACATCAAGGCCAAGTCGCAATGAAAGTCTTCTCTCGCAAGCGAAGCAGGCTGGAACCCCCAGCAACCTTTGCAGAGGATGAGGTCCAGGTGAGAAGGCCCTTTGCACCAAGGCTCTGTTCACAGGCAAGCCAATGCCATGTGATGCTGCGTTGCTGGTTTGTTAGGGTGCGACCTGTGCTGGGCACTCGTCCATTCCTGGAACCCTGCTTGGCTCAGGGCATTGCAGATGGCAGGGCTAGCTGTAAATTCTCGTCTGGTGTCCTGCAGGAGCAGCCAGAAGCGGCCGCAGGGTTGTCAGAGCCAAAGAGGCCCAGGGCTGGCAAGTCCCAGCAGCAGTCAAAGCCCCAGCCGCAGCAGCGCCCCAGGCGGCGACGGGAGACTGCCCTTGCAGCCAAGGCCAGCCGGGCCAGTGGCCAGTTGCCCAGCAAGCGCCGGGCTGACAGGGGGGATCATCAGATCGCCGACCCATCAGGTGCAGGGAAGCCTATCGCAGCAGCCACCCAAGAGGCCGCTGCAGGAAATGCACGAGCGGTGGCTAAGGCTGCCAGGCAGGGTCCCAATGCTGCTGGCAGCCAGGGTGCCCATGCCGCTGACACTGCGGCTGCTGATGCTGCTGGCAAGCAGGCGACTGGTGGCTGGGTTCGGCACAGGGATGTGACCTACTACGTCTGCAAACACCTTCAGCCAGGCGACTACTGGTGGCGCAGTGAGCGGAACAGCTGCACAGGGCGGAAGCTCAGGGAGGTGCGGCCCTCCCGCAGCGCTGCGTCATGTGCTGTGCGCGGTAGCCTGGGCTGCTCAGCTGGCTGGATGGGTCTGCCACATGCTGTGTGCCTGGACTGGTGCTGCCGCGCTGCCGCAGCTGGGCCTCTAAAGTTGTCCGCATCTTCCAGTGCTGCACCAGACTGTTTTTTCTTGACTTGTGTTGATGAGGTGTCAGCTCCCATATTGCCTGCAATATGGCTCATTGCTGCACCAGCATGTGTGCCTCAAACCTTCTCTGTCAAGGTGTCCCTGACTGCACCAGTATGTGTGCTTTAACCCTTCTCTGTTGAGAGTGTCAGTTCCCTGACTGCACTGTGGCCCATTGCTGCACCAATATGTGTGCCTCAACCTCGATGTTGAACCCTGACTGCAAGATGGCTCTGTGATGCACCAGGTGGTGTGTCTCTGCTGCGTCTGGCGCTGAGCAACCTCTGCAGCTGTGGTGATGCTGTTTCCCCTGCTGCTGCCACAGGGAAGTGTTCTGAGAGCCCTTAAGCTGGAGGGCCAACCTGAAGTCACAAGTTGCCACCAATGCCAGGAAGCTCAGCTGAAGAAGCCCTGCACGCAGCCCGGGTGCACCAAGTCCCTATGCACAAGGTGAGGTGGCTCCTGTCACGTGATGTCAGCCGCAGACAGATATGATCACACCACACTGCACCACTGCTCGCGGTCAGCCTTCGCTGTCCTTGCCCAGCAGACCCACCACCTGGAGGCAGGACTGTCATGCTCTCACAATGCAGACCGGTGGAAGAAGGCAAAAGGAGCACCAGGCTGTCTGCTCATGTCACCTCTGCTGATTGCGACCAAAGTCCTTACCTTGTACCAGAAGAGTACCTCGCTGTCATCAGCCAGCAAGCACAAGCCATCAAAACCTCTACATTCATCTTGGCTACACTGCTGCCTCCACGCCACTCAAGCCGTCTCTGTTCATCTTGGCTGTACTGCTGCCTCTACGCCACTCAAGCTTGCAGATCTCGGGCAGCTGCTGCAGTTGGCAACCTAGAAGCTCTGCCTGTGTGAGAGCCTCCCAGCACAGGGTGCGGGGGTGCCCACGAGACTCTAGGTGGCTTATAGGCCTCACAGTTGGGGTTGTCATGTTCAACATGTGCATCTCTGTGTGGTGCAGGTTCGCAGCTGAAAACCTGCAAGAGATGGAGCGTGTTGTCCTCTGGGCAACACACCCCTCTGTTGCTGCAGGTGCGCTGATGAGAGCATGAAGGTCTACCTCGAGTGTCCTGCAATTCCTGGATGATACTGCAGGGTACCCGAGGTAGACCTTCATGCTCTCACCAGCGCACCTGCAGCAACAGAGAGGTGTTTGTGCCACAAACATAGCAGTGCCAAATGCAGCTGTGCGGTACTGACTGCAACCACTGGCCCAGAGGGGAGCTGCTACAGCTCTCCTTGGGACTGCGAGGCCTGATGCACACACCTGCCTGGTGCCTGCAGGTGTGCTGATGAGAATATGAAGGCCTACTTGGATTACCCTGCAGCCTGCCCCCCCGAGCTGCTGGCACTCTTCCGCGCGGGTGCCTGCTCCTGCTGCCTGGGGCTGTGCCGCCGCAAGGCCTGCATGATGAAGCCCGCCTCCAGCCAGCACCTGGTCAACCACGGGGGCCGCCCGGCCTTTGACCCCCAGCAGGAGCTTGAGTTCCACCGGCACCGGCTGGCAGCCCTGTCTCACAAGCTGGAGGAGCTGCTGCAGCTGCAGCAGCAGGAGGTGAGCTGTGACACAGGGCTGGGCGAGGTGTGTGACTGTGCGAGGTGTGTGATTGTGTGACTGCCCTGTTCACCAGCACCTTCCCCAACGAGCTGAAGGAACTGCTGCAAGCATCAGCATGCGGCTTGTTGTCCTGCTTGAAGCTTGTCCGCTTGGTGAAGCTGAGAGGCAGGGACCCTGCACTTATGTCGGGAGGGTCTGCAAGGCCCAAAATATAACACAGGTTCAGCAGCAAGAAGTTCCTGACAGCCCTTTCCTGGTGTGCTGCAGCTTGCCAGGGGGTCCAGGACTCGGCAAGCACCCCTGCTGCGGGAGGAAGTGCCACTGGACGAGCCCCAGGGGCAGGAGCGGGTGCTGTGCGACGAGTGCGGGGCTTCCCTGCCAGAGCTGCACCGGCGCTGCGATGCCAAGAGCTGCCCATTAGGGGGCAGTGACATCTGCCTGCAATGCCTTCAGACGCACCCGCGATGGATGGGGCAGGCTGAGGTGTGCTGCACTTTGAGGTGGCAATCCATTACACTCTGGGGTTTGGCTCATCCGCTTGCTGGAGCGTGTGAGATCAAGTCAGAAGCCGCAGCACTCACGCCTTGGGTTGCCAAGGTGCTGCACTGCCTTCAGAGGGCATCTTTGAGGTGACGGGCTGACCATTCAGCCTGACCATACGACTCCCAAGAACCCAGTGTTGAGCCTTGACCAGCCTTGACTGTTATGGGCTGGCAAGCAGCTCCTTGCCTCTGCCTATACTGTGTCCGGACCACAGCGCGGTGGCAGGGCTGGGGTGAGGCGCTCTGGCCAGAGCCAGATCTCCCCTGCTGATGGAGATATCTGCCTGCATCCAAACAGGGGGTGATTAGGGTTTGGTTTGGGATTTGGGGTCCAGCTGGCATCAGAGGCGGCCCCAGGCTTTTTCCTGGCAGCGGCAACCTACTCTGCCTGAGATGCACAGAATACGGTATGGCAGAGCAGCCCTACGCACCTGCCCCGCAGAGGTTTGGCAAAGCAATCCTAATGACAAACTTGGAAGCTGGGACCTTCAGCGCCCATGCTGGCATGTGGCTGGTAGTCATGCTTTCATGCTGTGTTGCTGGGTCAACACTCACCCAGGGCATGCCAGGGGCCTACACCGACTCCTGTCATCTATGAGTTTGTGCAAGGTCACAGCCTCAAGATTAAGGTGCAAGAGGACCGGCGATGCCGGCGCGAGGCGTGCACGGACAGGCCTGCAGCTGCCCGCAACAGCAGGTGTCAGATGGGACTGCTCATGCTCTCCACAGTGTGGTGCAGGAGGACCTGCGCTGTCGGCATGAGGCATGCACCGGGAGGCTGCAGCTGGTCAGGCACCTGGACGTTGAGACCTGTGGGGCACTTGAGCGCCTGTCCCAGGTGAGCGGCCCCACTCTCCCCGTGTAGTGCGCCACTGCCCGTGGACACTGCCACCTTCTGGCTGTCAGCTGCAGCATGCCTGTGGAAAGAAGCCATTGCCATGCAAAGCTGCAGCGTGCACTGCCGTCACAATCAGATGGCCAAGGGGCTGCGCCAACCCCAGGCTCATGTCTTCTGGGCTGGCACTCTGCAGGAGGTAGCCAAGCTGGGGCTGCAGCGCGGTTCTCAGCCATGGGTGTGGCTGGACACACCCGACAACAGGCAGGCCCTGCGGAATGCGCCTGTCTACTGCCCGCCCTCCCAGCCTTTTGTCAGAGGTGAGTCTATCAAATTTGCAGTAGTTCAAAGTGGCGTCTCCCTTCCCCATCCCCTCTTAAGTTGCAACGAATCCAGTCAAAGAGACAAGCAATCCTGAGGGTCAACAGAAAATTGTCTGCAGCCTTGGAGAGATGATATGAGTTGTTGATTTCATGGGTGTTGCCTCAAAGACAACAATGTTTGTTGCAGAAAATGCAGAGCAGTTACTGCTTGCATGCAGCCTGTCGCCTTCAGCCTGCAGGTGCGCTGCCTGAAGGCTGTTGTGCTGGTTGCCTCTGCTTGACAGCCACCTCACGCTGGACCCAGCAGTTGGGTCTCTGGATACCCAGATTCAGGCAAAGCTAATTGGGCAGCCCCTGCCCTGTTTTGCATGCACACAGAGTCCCTTTACAAGGAGGCCAGCTGTTGTGTCTGTAATCTCACCCAGCCCTTGTCTTCCCAACCCCTAACCCTCCTGCTGCAGAGGCTAGGCCGCTGGGCAGCCGCAAGGCTGCAGCAGGCCATGCCACCAAAAGGCGAGTTGCTACCTCTGGTGGTTCAGCCACAGCACCTCCTGCAGCCCCTCAAGCATCTGCCAGAGCCCAGGATGCCACGTCTGGTGGGCCAGCACCAGGTGGCCCCACCGCTGCTGCCCCCGCTGTGGCTCCTCAACTGCCAGCCCAGGGCCAGGTCGCCTCATCCTGCAGCGCAGCTGCGGGGCCAAATTTTGCACCGGCAGCCCCCCAGACACCTGTTGAGGCCCAGGACGCCACCGCTGGCGGGCGCGCACTGGCAGGGTCCAGCGCCGCTCCTGCACCACTGCAGGCCCCCGCTGAGCGCTGCCACGCGCCTGATCGGCCGCTACAGCCGCGTGCCCAGCCCCAGTGGCAGGTGCCCGACCTTTCTGTGCCCCCACTGGACCTTGAGCCACAGCAGTCTGCGGCGGCTACGGGTGTGAGCCTGGCAGCTGCGGTGGCCACGCAGCTGCACAGCATTGAGCGGGCAGGACGGGGCGCAGGCTCAGAGAAATTGTGGCAGGAGGCTGTCAGAAACCATGCCGCCTGCGTGGCAGCGGAGCAGCGGGCGCAAGAAGCATTGGCTGCGTTCGTCCGGCAGCAGGTGGGATGCGAGGGCATCTGGCGCGACTGATGTGCCTCTCGATGCTGGTCAGCCTGATCGTGCTGGTCATCCTCGTTCTGCTGACCTTCTTGCTTCTGGTCAGGACGCCATGTCTCACCTGGCCCAGCTCCCTGCGCTGACATGGCTCTGGGAGGGGATTTGCTGCATGCAGGATGCGCTCGATTGTGTTCTGCAGTGCTGATGTGTCGGCAAGCCGAGCTCACCTCTGTGCTGATCCAGCTGTTGCTGATCTGAGCGGCAGTGCTCAGACGTGCACTGCGGCATGCAGGTCCAGCTCAACAGCGTGCTGGCGCGCCTGCAGCAGCAACTGAGGGATGAGGTCCCCCTGAGCAGCCTTGCTTGGGGGCGGCGGCATGAGGCTGCGGTGCCTGCGGCCGGGGCTGGCAGCCACCAGTCAGCAGCATTAGCTGCTGGTGACCCCCCAGCCGAGCCTGCTGCTGAATGGGGGGCCGGGCCTGAGTCTCCAGCTGCAGTGGTGGTGGAGCCACATCCAGCAGTGGCCCAGCCACGGGTTGAGGCCGAGGCTGGTCCTGGGTTGGCAGCGGGGCCAAGCGCCCTTCCGCAGCCCCAGCATAAGCCAGCAGCTGCTGCTGCGTTGGGGGGAGGGTCACAGGGAGTCCAGGCTGAGCCTCAGCCAGGAGTGGCCCAGGCTGAGCCTCAAAATGCTGCTGAGGCAGGGGCTGACGCTGCAGCTGCCATGGAGATTGACACAGAGGCGACACAGCCCCAGACGTGTGCTTATCACGAGGCAGGGCTTGAGCCAGAGGCAGGGGCTGCTCAGGCGCCGACTGGTCCCAGCGCCACCAGCGGCCATGTTCCTATCCCCTCGAGGGCAGGCCAGCAGGTCAGGGAATGATAAGAGGACTACTGCTGCTGCCCCTGTTACAGGGAAAACACAAGGAAGCCAAGCGTGGCCAGCGCTGTATATGGTGGCGCAGCTCAGCAGCACTGCTTGCTGGGCACAGTCTGGTGGCAGGGGATGGCGCATGTTGGTGACGCCATGTGCCCACTGCCTTGCACCACCTGCCAACCACCTGGTTCATATTCGATGAAGTCGTGCTGAGCATGAGCAGCTGGTAGGAATTGCCATGTAATGGTGTCACCCTCTTGCTGTAGCCCCACTTGTGTTTGGGGTTGTTCTGCACCTTTCTAGTGCGTGTCTGTGCAAAGCAACAACGATAATATATTGAAGATTGGGCATGCAGGTGCCGGCCGTGGCAGATCTCCCTGCCAACCTCAAGCGTCAGGCAGCACACAGGGCCGAGGGTGACTCCAACCACCTGCTGACCCTAGAGAGCAGCCACCTTGCCATGGACTCTGATCAGCGGGGCGCAGCCGTTCAGTGAGTCTGCTTCAGGCCTTATCATCTGCGCCCCCTTGAGGCTGTTGCTTGTGGGTGTCGCCTCAATCCCCATCACGCACATGTGCAACCCCCTAGAGGTGTGGGAGCTTGAGCAACCATGGGCTCTGATCAGCGGGCACAGCTGCGCAGTGAATGCGTCTTCTGGCTCTCTGAACACTGGGGGATGCGCCTTGAGAACACTGGCTGGACTACCGCTGTGACTTGTTCCAGACAGTAGTGCATGGTCTCGCGGGCATGCTGGCGGCTGCCTTGCACAGGCAAGTTGCAGATGAGTCACACGTCACCCCCTGCATCATGCATGCAAGGTAGCTGTGGCCTGCAGCCCCTGATCACATGATCCAACCCGTCCTGCTTTCGGGACTTTGCATGCAGCAGGAAAACACATGTGGCGCCTCACAACCTGGACTCCCTGCAGGTGATGCTCTATGGTAGGCACCAGCGATATGCTGCGGCTTGTGCAGCACAGGGCCTGTGCTTGACACTGGCTCTCGTGCTGTGCAGGCTGTTCCAGGCTGAGTTTTGCGGCAAGGGGCAGCCAGTGCTGGTGACAGGGATCCAGAGCTCCTGGTTCCGTGACCAAGCCACACTGGCCCGCATGAGCAAGACATGGGACAAGCCAGCAGGCGGAGAGAAGGGGCGGTGGCGACCCCTCAACGTGAGCAAGCAGCCCAAGTGCTGCGGCCAGCACCAGTGTCGCTTGCCAACCCCAGCGTCTGCGCTCTGCCTAGCTGCGACGCCAAGCGCTGTTTGCCTCACCCTGCTGGACTGTCCTGACAGCGTTGCGCCTTTCAATCCCTGACATGCACATGCATCCTGCTCCCGTTTCTGAGAGAAGCCAGCAGGTAACAAGGCGGCGGTGGCCACCTCCTAACATGAGCAAGCGTACCACCCGCTGTGCCAGGTGCCTGTGCCCTGCCTACAGTGCTTTGCCCGGCGCCTGTTTGCTCTGCCCGGTGTGACGCCCCCCTGACAGCTTGCCCCTGAAAGACAATTGCATGGGCTCTCTCTGCACCTCTGGAAGGAATTTTGTGATATGTTGTGGAAATGCCTTGCAAGCTGCTGGTGCACCACGTTTACATGTCCCCACCTCTGGCTCTGCTGGTGCTTTGCATGTGAGGGCTCCATCAAGGCACCCCCATAGCCAGGGGCCTCCCCACCGTAGCGCTTTGTTTGTTCTGTGCAGACGGCAATCTTCCAAGGGATTCCAGACAGCTAGGGGCTTTCCCACTGCAGCATTTCCTCTCCTGGCTGTGCAGGTGCTGTGCATGTCTGCCCACCCCTCAAAGGCCACTGAGACCATGGGGATGTCGGCAGAGAAGTTCTTTGCAGACTTCGAGAGAGGTGGGACTGAGGACAGCACCCAGCCTGGAGGAAGGATGATGCTGAAGTTGAAGGATTTTCCCCCAGATGGCGCATATGCTGACGCGATGGGTAGGGATGCTCAGGTAGGGGTTGCTCAGGTCCTGCATGTTGCCGGCACCTGTCAGTGAAACTCCACTGGGGACTCAGCTCAGGCGACAGATGTGTGAGATGCTTCTGTGAGTCTAGGTGGACTCCATTTGGTTTGCGCTGGCTGCTTTGGGCTGGCTAGGGCCTCAAGTGGTGGCGACTCTACTGGGGCAGGTGCCAGCTGCGTGTGGGGCTCCCGTCAGGCTTGTCCAATGCTACTTCCTGGTGCCTGGCCGTCATGTTGCATGTGCCATGCAGGCCTTTGCGGTGGACATACCGCTGCCAGAGTACACTCACCCCCACGGGCCCCTCAACCTGGCCAGCGCCATCGCCGGCAAGGTGAGGAGGGTGGGCAAGACCTACAGCACCGTGTACAGCGTCCCAGACCTGGGGCCCAAGGCCTACATCGCCACTGGCAGGTGGGTTACACTTGGCAGTCACCCAGATGGAACAATACGGCTGCTCAGTGTGGGTCCAGGTCTTCAGCGCTGCCAGCAGTGAGAGGCCCCTGCAGTGCAGCTGCTGCAGTGCTTGCGGATGCAGTCAGGCTGCCACTTGTGTGAGGATGGCTCCAAGGAGGCTGCATTGCCTCAGGCGGGCGTCTGAGTGTGAACTGCACCTGCTGTGGGTTCATCGGCTGATTGATCGCCTGGCATCCTGGCTGGAGGGCTGTACAAAGACAGTGCTTGGACAGGGACCAAACATGTAATGACAGTACTTGGATGCTTGGACAGGGCACAAACATACAGTGGAAGTGCTTGGCCGGGGGCACAGAAGGCTGCCCTTGCAGACCTGCCCAAGCAGCAAATTGCCATGCCACTCTGCTGACAAAGAGGGACCTGCACTGCAGCCCGGACAACCCCGCATCAGTCACGGCGCTGCACAAGGACCTGTGCGATGCCGTCAACATTCTGTACCGTGTGGGCGGCCAGGAGTCTTCTCAAGGCAGCAGGTTGGCGCTGCATTCTAGAGAGGCTGCCTCTTGCATGCGGTCATAAAGGCTGCATCTCAATGAGGCTACCTGATGCATGCAGTCACAATGGCTGCATCGTACCACGACTACCTCTTGCATGCAGTCTCAAAGGCTGCTTGATGCATGCAAGTGCCGCTGCTTATAAAGACGTCTGACTGCAGGCTTCTGATCTGGTTACCTTGACAGGGACTTTGTCTGTGCTGCTACACCGGTGTGCTGCTGACAGCTGTGCTGCTCCACCTGCAGGTGCAACGATGCGGGTGCCGTCTGGGACATCTTTCGGCGTGAGGACAGCGACTGTCTGGCAGAGTGGCTGACGAAGAATGCGAAGGACTTCATGCATGGCGGCCGCAGTGTGGACACCTACATGAACGCCGTGGAGTGGGTGAACCCACTGCATGCGCATGTGAGTCGGCCGCTTCTTGGTCTTTCTGGGGGCTTGAGATGTGTTCTGACGGGGAGAAGCGGCCTCGTGGTGGTGTGAATCCCTCTGGCTTGACACCTGTGCGGCTGGACCTGAGGGATCCAGCCTTTGCAAGCACATGTAAGGCTTGTTATGTGCAGCCTTCTTGGGGAGTGCTTCAAGCGTGTTGGTTGCAGGATGGACATGTGCATGGACACTAGGGAGTGTGTGACCCCGCTGGTGGCACCAATGAGTCAGCCAGCCTCACAGAAGCGCTGACCCCTCTGGGCCTTTCACTGCCTGAGCTTCCACCTTGACTCACCCCAGTGGCGACACACACTGCATGCACACCCAAGTCCATCGTGTGCTGCATGTTCAGAGTGCCATTCCTGTTTTGCAGACCTCCCTGAGTGGGTCAAATAAGCGCTTGCACACATCAGGCAGGGTTTCCAATGGGATCTCTTCATGCAGGCCGCCCACAAGTTGCAAGGTCATCTACATGGGCCAACCCCACTGCACCCCTGCGTCAGGGTCAGATGGCGCTGCCTGCAGGGATGTGCAGGTCCTGCTTAGTTGCCAGTCTGCTGATGGCCCTTGACCTGTGGCTGAGCAACTTGTGCTGGCCAGAAGGGAAGTCGTCTGCTGTTGGTTCACAACTGTGCAGACGCAGGCTGCTCCAACCCAGCCGCAGCCCAAAGTGTAGATGTCTGACGCTGTGTGAGCCAGCTGCAGCTGGAGCTGACAGGCTCCCAGCCACTTTCCCAAGCTGCTGAACACATTGCTGGCTTGCAGCGTTTCATGCTTGATGCGAAGCACCTCAGAAGGCTAAAGGAGGACACCGGCGTCGAGCCAAACCACTTCGAGCAGCATGAGGGAGAAGTGGTGTTCATTCCAGCTGGCTGCCCCCACCAGGTGGGCTCTTTGTGCAACTTCTGGGGGTGCCTGGCTTGCACCCAGCAGCGGCATGCGCAGCCAGTGTTGGACAGTGCATCATGTTGGAGTGGCAGGTGCTGGGTGCGTCTCAGCTCAGCACATGTGACTGCACACGCAAGGTGAGCAGCTGTGGGACATGCAG
Source organism: Asterochloris erici (assembly GCA_019693375.1). Classification (NCBI taxonomy): domain Eukaryota; kingdom Viridiplantae; phylum Chlorophyta; class Trebouxiophyceae; order Trebouxiales; family Trebouxiaceae; genus Asterochloris; species Asterochloris erici. The sequence continues at coordinate 93,994 of JAAMXJ010000729.1, read as the reverse complement.
AAGCGCAGTTGTCCCGGCCAACAGATATCTCCCAAGACCTGTGTGCATCCCAGCTGAGTGCCCACACAAAGTGAGCAGCTGTGGGGCATGCAGAAGCGCAATGTTCGGGCCAACAGGCATCTGCCAAGGCGTGTGTATCCCAGCTGGCTGCCGGCGTGAGGTGACCGATTGCCCATGAGCACCACTCCTGTGCAGCGGGCCATGCAGCTACCCATGACAGCAAGGCTGTCAGCATGGCAGCTTGCGGTGATGCTGATGCCAAAGCAGGCGGCGCCTGCATCTCCCCTCTGCATGCAGGGCTCTCCTACATCCCAGCATTCGATTCCCCGCTGCCTTCATAGCCGTCCTCCATCTCAGCAGCTTCTCCTTCACCTCAGTAGTCAATTTCCCACTGCATGTTTGGCTGTCCTCCACCTCAGCAGTCAGGTCAACCCTGCCCACTGTTGTTGTGGCGGTACCCGCATCCCCTACTGCCACGTGAACAACCCATCAGCAGCCCCTTCCTGCGCAGCAGGTGCGCAACCTGCGCCCTTGCGTCAAGGTGGCCTTCGACTTCCTCGCACCCACCTCGGTTGACGAGGCTGCCAAGTTCGCAGCGGAGGTGCGCACCATCTGCTGCGTCCAGCCCAAGGTGGTTCTGGAGGCAGGGGCCACAAACAAGGCTGCTATCAGAGCTGCCACAGCCGCCCATGGGCCCAAGCAGACAGTCCCCAACACCAAGGGAGTGGTGTATGTGCCACCATCTGAAAGGTGAGCCTATGGTCACTTGTGCTGCAGCGGCAGAGCATGGCCCCAGGCAGATCAGACCCCAGCTTGAGGGGTTGCAAGCCCAGACAGACAGCCACCACGAGCCCAGACCATGGGCTGGCTGCTGCCATTTGACAAGAGGAGTTGTGGGCATGCGAGCTGCAGCGCGCTGTCACAGGCTTGCGTGGGCACAGGCACAGGGGCCTGCAGTCTCTGGGCCATCAACAGCTGGCTGCTGTCCTCTGAGAGATTGGCCCCAGGCAGACAGTTTCCCGGCAGGAGGGGCAGGGGCCAAGCTGGAGGGCTACCAGCATATGAGCCCAGCCCATACCTAACAGCGGTGGTACCACCCCTGTTGAGTGGTGCTCGCCATTTGAGCCCATCTTGTTGTCCTTGCCTGCAGGGAAGGCGCAGACAAGCTGCAGTACGAGCTCAGTCTCTACCTGGCAGTGGCGGAGAGCATGAGGGCCCTTGAGGCATTTGGCAGTGGCGGCGCAGCCAGGGCCACTGCTGGAGCTGCAACGGCATCAGTCCCTGTCAGCAGCAGCGGCAGGCAGGCCGAGCCAGCTGGCAGTGGTCTTTTAAACGGCGGGGGCGCGCCTGCCGCTGCAGCTCCTCAGGTGGCAGCCGGCAGCGGTGACGGCAAACCTGGCAGGGCTGCTACTTTCAATCACAGGCCCAGGAGGGGCAGCCATGCTGCCACCACTGCTCGGGTGCCAGCCAAGAAGAGGGCTGCGACTGTGCCTCCCAATACCTCAGCTGAGGCTGAGGGCAATGCCAGCCATGGTGCCTGCCTGGACTTTGCACCCTGCGCAGTCACCGGGAGCAGCAGACCCGCAAAGCTCAGCTGTCTTGGCAAAGGTGCCGCCATGCCAATAGGCATGCCGACATAAACATTGCAATGGTTATCGGGACCGCAGTGTTTTAGAGGCAGCTTGCTTGAATATCAAGTCATGGCCCCACTTCCCAGTAGGTTGCTCTGTGCCCACGTGGGCACAGAGCAACGTGCACGTGCTTCAAACAAACATCAAGTTAAAATTGATGTATACGATGCCCAGTTCTTCAGACTTTGCACGTCGAAACTTATGAAGCAGTGTACAGATAGATGTGATGGCCAGCAGGCATTCCCTGCAACATAGTCACACAGGCCTTGAGCACCAACTTGTAGTCAAACATGCCATGGCTATATACAGTGCACTCAAGCCTACAGGGCCCAGCGTTGCGGGGGCCAACCAGGTCCTTATGGCAGCACCATGAGCCATGCGCTCACTCACAGGCGCCGAAGAGATCAATCTAATGTTTGTACTTTTGATCAACAATGAGAGCTCAAGCAACATCCTCAGTGGCGTGGTGGACAACAAGGGGGTGCAGGAGGAAGGGTGCAGGCGCCAATCGTGGTTACACAACATTTCTTGACTGAGCATGCCAAGGAAGACAGAAGGAGGACTCATCTTTGAAGGGTCATTTCAGTTTCAACCCGTGGCTGCAGCGGGCGGTGCCACCTGTCTGATGTCAATGACATATTGCTTATATGCTGCAATAAAAGTATGCCCTAAAAGCAGAACCATAATTGGCCTGGCCGGCGACATTGGGATGGAAGCTTGCAGCATTCTCGCATGTTGCAGAGCCGCCACAATTGCTGTTACGAAAGCCGCGCATGCTATCTGCTGCATCGTCAGGTCGCCAGATGAACAACTGTCCCGTGCCAAGGTAGCCATTGGCGGTGGTGAATGAGTTGGGGACCCAGTAAACTTGGGTGAAGGTAGGGTCGTCTCCCTTGGCTTGGCTGCTGACCAACTGGCTGAAGCGGGTCTCGTGGGCAGTCTTGAAGTAGGCGTTCTGTGTGGCCAGGTTATTCCAGAAGCTGAGGGGATCTAGCACAGATGCTCCAACTGCTCCAATGAAAGGGGCGAGCAAGTTGAGCAGTGGGGCAACGGGGTCTGGATCGTCGACAGGGGCAAAAACATAGTAGTAGTTGGTCAGGAAGATGCGCGCATTATAGTAGCGATCCTTCAAGTCAGACAGAAGCCGCTGCATTGTGGCAGTGCAGGTATCAAGGGCGCTATTTATGGCTGCATCGGTCATGTATGCCACCCCAAAAAGGCCCTGATTGCTCAGGTCATTGGCGCAGCCGTTGAGGATGACAAGGCAGGTGGTTGCAGCCCAACCAGGTTGCGACACAGAAAACTGGTGCAGCACAGAATCAGCACCAAAATTAATTTCTTGGGGGGTTGTAGCATCCTTGTTGTTGTCTGCCGCCGTGCCACCATTGACTGAGGCGTCCACAGGCGACCCACAGTGAGCCAATACCCTTGTGTAGACACCCAGGGCGGTGCTGTCAGCCACTGCGGCCTTCAGCAGGCTCCAGGCCTTGCGATCGTCAGTGTTGCCCTCACCCCACATCACAGAGTCACCATACACAAGAATCTGCAGGGGAGCAGACAGTTGTTGAAGAGACATACCAAGGGTGAAAGCAGCCTGCCAAGGTCACCTGAAAGGTGTCAAATGTAAAGTTCACGAGGTTGGAGGGCGGCACAGTCCCAGCACCCGTCGGATTGGAGACGGAGATTGAGACTGGCTCCCCCGAGGCCTCATCAGGGGGCGGGTCGAGCCCCGTGCCAGAGTGCTGGGTGGCATGGCGTGCAGGCGTCCTTGTGAGGTTGACTGAGGCAAGGGTGCCCATTGAGTTCACACTGAGCGCAGTGCTGGTCTGGGTGTCCACGGTGACAAGTAGGCCTGCCGCTAGACCACAGCCATGGAGCTGGGCGACTGTGTTGGGCTGGTAGCTGCAAGGTGGAGGGAGTGGTTATGAGCAGTACGCATGGCGACGGTTCTGCCAGGGCAGCGATGAATCGGTGTGGACATGGGATTACAGGCGGGTCCCGCAGAGTGCGGGCTCCTGGTGGTAGGCTGATGAACTGCGCCACAAGCACTGAGCAGGAATGCCTTGCAACAGCAGGAGGCGTGGTGAGACGAGGGTCCACATTCCAGATGCTGCAAGCCCAAGAGCATGGCAGGCTAAGCGACGCATGCTCATCAGGAGAGCCCCTCCTGATTGGCATTTGCAGCAGGCCCAACTGACATTGAGAGCTCGCTCACCGGTCACTTGGCAGTGCAGTGGCCGTGTTCATGCCTCCTTGCGCAAGACTGCTGAGCACTGGGGCTATGAAAACGCTCAAAAGATTCAGAGAGTTGATGGTGGATCCAGCAACCATTCGCTGCACCATTATCTGCAAAGTGGGAATGCAGAAAATGAAGTGGCAGAATGGAGTAGGCACAGTGAAATACACATCAGTACAACGCCACATGTGCACCCTGCGACCCAAGCTTGCCAAAGTGATGAAAGTGATGCACCCTTGGCTTTATGCAGAGCAGCTGTGATGACCAGGGCAAGAGGCAGAAGTGCGATGGTTTGTTGTGACGGCACACATCCTCAGCGTCGACTCCAGGCAGCAGTGTCCAAGCTGAGCACGGCCAACACAGGCCAGATAACAGTCTTGCCATATGAGTGAGGTTACAGTAGCTCACCTGCAGACTCTGCGCATAACCAGATGGCACCATGAAGCTGAGGGTGGCGTCTTGCATTGTGCTGTCCACGCGTGTGAATGCTGAGCTGCCAGGTATGGACCCTGGACCGGCCACAAGCACTGTGTCTCCTGCCTGGAAGTTCTCGCCGGTGAGGGCAACTGACTGGTTGCAGGTCACGTAGGCAAGTGGTGGGGATGACGGTGCAACACGGACATCTGCCAGGCGTGGCAAGGTGTACAACAAGTCGATCTGTTCAGCGGCTGTTGCGGTCCAGGTGAGCGCAGGGATTGTCGTGCTGCCATCAGCACCTGGTTGGCCTGGTGCACCGCTGGACCCCGATGCACCCCTGCACATGACAACACTTCAGCTTGGAAGCGCAGAGAAGGCAGGTGGTGCAGCGTGCATTTAACAGTGCAGTGGCAGCACACCAGCAGGTGGAGTTTGGCGGTGGCGCCAAGCAGTCAAGCACCAGGGGCCTGCCAGTCCTTCTCACCTGTCCCGGGAGTGGTCACGTGAGGCCACATCGCTTACTGGTATGCATGCGCAACAGTTGTCCCCTGCAGAACCACAGGGCATGCCTGTGCGTGGTGAAGCTGTCACCTGCAGGCCAAGTTTTGAGCCACAGCCACTGGAAGGACCTTTGTGCTGCTAGGTTGCATGTGCGTGGCATGCTCATACTTGCAAGCCATGTACCAGGCGTGCACGCAGCTTATACAGTGGCTCTTGCACTCCTGAGGCCCTCTGCTGCTGCGCACACCTACTGCACCGCCAAGGCCGCCTGGTCCGCCCTGTCCTGCCGCGCCTCCAGCGCCGCCCTTGCCGCCCAAACAGACAGCTTGCAAGGCTGACGTGTCGTCAGGGGACAGGAGCGTTAAGCTGCCTCCTGCAAATGACCACATGCAGTATACAGCTCACAGCTGCACACAAGTAGTGCAAACCCCCAGCAGCAAATGATCACAGAAAGCCTGACTGGCAACCAGCACATTGGGTACAGTGGCAGTGCACAGGCTGGCATGCATGGTGGTGGGCCCGGCAGCGTGGCCGCCAAATGGGCAGAGGGCAGACGGCATGGCCTCTGGCTGGGTGCTGCACTGACGGCGGGGTGCAGCTCCTGAGCAGGCATCAACCCTTGTTGCACCGCAGACAATCAGCAACAGAGACGGCACGAAAAGAGTACTGGCCAATATCGCTCACCATTCCCGCCTTTGCCGCCCTGACTGCCGGTGCCACCAGGTCCTCCACTGCCGCCAAGCCCACCGGCACCCTGCAGACAGTGGCCCCAGCAGTGGCGCAGATCGCTGTGTGATCACGTTGTTGCAGTAACATTGACTCAGGCAGGAGGCGACACCTCTGCCCATGAGCAAATTCATCACCCTGGGATGCTCAGCAAGCAGAAGCTCTTTGCAGCAGGTGCATGTGGGCATTGAGCCCCGCAGCCGCAAGTCACCTGAGCGTGACCTCCAGCCGCATCTGTGCAGCCAAGGATGGAAGTCTTGGCGGTAGAGCCCTTGTGCCCTTGGCCCCCTTGTCCGCCAGTGCCGCCAGCCTGCCCATGCTGGCCAGGCTGCCCCATCAGGAAAAAGGTGCACAGACCAGTGAAGCTCTGCGCAATGACTGTGACACTAGGCCCATCATCTCCGCCATGGACGGTACTGCCTGGTTGACCACTGCCTCCTGGAGCTGCCGCTCCACAGTTGATTGAGTTGGGATCGCAGCTTTGCTGAGCTGCGCCCATTGCACCTGCCATGCAATGAATGGCATGCAGTATGTAAGCTCCTGAGATGGGCTGCATGCATGAGTTGCTCCAACTCATGCACCTATAGGGAGGGCCAGGCTGTTGCATCACAACCCGAGCTTTGCAGACTCCCCAGGGCGGGCATTGCAATGCTGCTGGCACCTCCATCAGCTCCCACCTGAAGCTGCTGCGCCAGGATCATTCAGAGGGTCCCCGGGCGCCCAGGTGAACTGCACATTATCTCCGAAAGTGATGGAATTGCGCGCAATCATGGTGAAGCTCTTCACAGCGTTGCTCAGCACAATGGTGGTGTCGGCCGGGACTGTGATGTCCTCGGCTGCCCAGAAGGCCTCTTCGAGGAGCGTGCTGTTTGGTGTTGGCGTAGGTGCCAGCGTGTACTGCAGCACAGCGGGTGGACGGTGTGAGTCATGGATCTTGATGGGGGAGGCAGGCTGACAGCAGCCTGCTGGGCATGTATGCACAACTGTTGATCAAATGTTGTCAGTCTTTCCTCATCGCGCGACCCGTAGGCCAGGTACTGTGGGAGACTGGCCAGGTACTGCGGGAGGGTTTGCAGGCACATCATATGACAGTGGTGTGGGGGGTCGCAAGGGCCAGGCATGACGAAGTCCCACCTGACTTGTGCTTGCCACCGTTGGCTGATTGGGGTTTGCTGAGTTGGCCACCAGCTGCAGCCTGGAAATTGAACTGCCAGCAGCCAGGCTGCTGGTGCAGGTTTGGAATCCGACTGGCTGGCTGATGGGGCCAGGGACGGAGGGCAAGACCCAGGGGGCATTGAGAACCAGCTCAGGATTGGCCTGGACGATGCCTAGTGCGCGGGTGATGGCTGGGTGCAGGGACGTGACGGCCTGGGCGGGTGCCCATGGCAGATGGGCCAGCAGCACAGCTGCCAAGCAAAAGGCCAAGCCGCAGCCACACTGCAGTCATGCATGGCAGGCAGGCATAAGACTGCACTGATGCTGCAGAGGAGAGCATCTTGCCACAAAGGCGGATCCATCAAGTCAGGCAAGGAAGGCACAGGCTGGGGTGCAGTGCCTGCAGTGTGTTGCAGGCCAAGGTGCTTACCATGCCGCAAGCACACGAACAGCTTGCGCAGGGGGATGCAGAGAGGCGCGGCAAGTGTCAGCACCTGCATGCAGAGAGGCGCGGCAAGTGTCAGCACTGAAGCAGTTACGGAAGTGGGCACCTGCAGATCGTAAACTGCAAAGGTCATGGGCACCGAGCAGGAGCGCGCAGCCCCATTCCCAACAGTCACTCGAGTGGATCCGCGTTGATCACCGAATTTTGCTCGGGCCAGCCTTCACAGTCCGGCCACTTGCCTGGCAAAGATGTCACGAGCCCTCGAGGGCAGGCTGCAATGCTCTGCTTGAATGCCGTCCTGAGGCGGTCGTGTGCTGCTGGGTGCTGAGAAAGGCCGTACCGGCCAGACAGTGTCACAGGAAGGCCCTAAGCTGCACAGAACGCCCGACGTTGACCTAAGACCCCCCTACTTCACAATTTAGATTCTTCACTGGCAGAGGACTTCATGCGTGGCGGCCGCGGCGTGGACACCCACATGAAGCTGTGAACCCACTGCATGCGCATGTGAATCAAGGGCTCCTGAGCCTTCCTGAGGGCTTGATGTGGTGTGACCGGGAAGGCTGGCCCCGTGTTTGGTGTGAAACCCCTCTGGCTCGACACTTGTTTGAATTGACTTGAGGGAATAAACCTCGCTTCTCCAAATTGAATCTTGTCATGGGCAGCCTTCTTGGGGAGTGCTTCAAGCGTGTTGGTTGCAGGATGGACATGTGCATGGACACTGGGGAGTGTGTGACCCCGTTGATTGCACCAATGAGTCAGCCAGCCTCACAGAAGGGCACTCACTGCCTGAGCTTCCACCTTGACTCACCTCAAGGGTGAAACTCATTGCATGCATTCCACCAGGGGTTGCATGTTCAGAGTGCCATTCCTGTTTTGCAGACCTTCCTGAGTGGGTCAAACAAGTGCTTGCGCACACATCAGGCAGGGTTTCCCAGGGAATGTCTGCGCGCATGCCACCCACAACTTGCAAGCACGTCTTCATGGGCCGACCCCACTGCAGCTGCACGCCTGCATCAGGGTCAGATGGCAGTCAGCTGGGGGCCCTTGAACTGTGACAATATGTGTTAGCCAGAATGCAAGTCCTCTGCTGGTTCCTCACAAATGTGCTGTCGCAGGCTGCTCCAGACCTAGCTGCAGCCCAAAGTGTCGATGTCTGACGCTGTGTGAGCCGGCTGGAGCTGGAGCTAACAGGCTCTCAGCCACACTCCCCGAGCTGCTGACACGTGAACACACTGCTGGCCTGCAGCGCTTTGTGCTTGATGCGCAGCACCTCAGAAGGCTCGAAGGAGGACACCGGCGTCGAGCCAAACCACTTCGAGCAGCATGAGGGAGAAGTGCTGTTCATTCCAGCTCGCTGCCCCCACCAGGTGGGCTTTTTGTGCGACTTCTGGGGGTGCCTGGCTTGCACCCAGCAGCGGCATGCGCAGCCAGTGTTGGATAGTGCATCATGTTGGAGTGGCAGGTGCTGGGTGCGTCTCAGCTCAGCACATGTGACTGCACACACAAGGTGAGCAGCTGTGGGACATGCAGAAGCGCAGTTGTCCCGGCCAACAGATATCTCCCAAGACCTGTGTGCATCGCAGCTGAGTGCCCACACAAAGTGAGCAGCTGTGGGGCATGCAGAAGCGCAATGTTCGGGCCAACAGACATCTGCCAAGGCGTGTGTATCCCAGCTGGCTGCCGGCGTGAGGTGAGCGAGTGTAGCCGTCCTCCATCTCAGCAGCCTCTCCTTCACCTCAGCAGTCAGTTTCCCACTGCAGGTGTGGCTGTCCTCCACCTCAGCAGTCTGGTCAATCCTGCCCAGTATTGTTGTGGCGGTACCCGCATCCCCTACTGCACCACGTGAACAACCCATCAGCAGCCCCCTCCTGCGCAGCAGGTGCGCAACCTGCGCCCCTGCGTCAAGGCGTCCTTCGACTTCCTTGTACCCGCCTCGGTTGACGAGGCTGCCAAGTTCGCACCGGAGGTGCGAGACATCTGCCGCGTCCAGCCCAAGGTGGTTCTGGAGGCAGGCGCCACGAGCACGGCTGCCATCAGAGCTGCCACAGCCGCCCAAGGGCCTGAGCAGACAGTCCCCAACACCAAGGGAGTGGTGTATTTACCATCTGAGAGGTGAGGCTAGGTTGCCTGTGCTGCAGCGGCAGAGCATGGCCCCAGGCAGATCAGACCCCGGCTTGAGGGGTTGCAAGCCACGACAGACAGCCATCACGAGCCCAAGATATGGACTGGCTGCTGCCATCTGACAGGAGGGGTTGTAGGCATGCGAGCTGCAGCGCGTTGTCACAGCCTTGCGTTGGCACATGCAGGGGGGGCTGCAGTTTCTGCAGTCTGAGCTGACTGCTGCCCTCTGAGAGGTCGGCTCCAGGCAGACAGTTCCCCAGCAGGAGGGGCAGGGGCTGAGCTGGAGGGCTACCAGCGTATGAGCCCAGCCCGTACCTCAGAGTGGTGGTAGCACCTGTGTGAGCGGTGCTCACCATTTGAGCCCATCTTGTCGTCCTCGCCTGCAGGGAAGGCACAGACAAAGCTGCAGTACGAGCTCAGTCTCTACCTGGCCGTGGCGGAGAGCATGAGGGCTCGTGAGACATCCAGCAGCGGCGGCGCAGCCAGGGCCACTGCTGGAGCGGCAGCGGCATCAGTTCCTGTCAGCGGCGGCAGGCCAGCCAAGCCAGCTGGCAGTGATCCTGTGATCGGCGGGGGCGCACCTGCCACTGCAGTTTCCCGCATTTGCACTGCCGGCTGTGCTGCCGCTTCTGGAGGCCTACCTGCCGCTGCAGCACCTCAGGTGGCAGCCGCCGGCGGAGCCAGCAAACCTGGCAGGGCTGCTACTGTTTTTGGGTTTTGGTTACAGGCCCAGGAGGGGCGGACATGCTGCCACCACTGCTCGGGTGCCAGCCATGAAGAGGGCTGCGACTATGCCTCCCACTACCTCAGCTGAGGGCAATGTCAGCCATGGTGCCTGCCTCGATCTTGCCACCTGCGCAGTCACAGGGTGCAGCAGACCCGCAAAGCTCAGCTGTCTTGGCAAAGGTGCCGCCATGCCAATGTTTATCGGTACCGCAGCGTTCTAGAGGCAGCTTGCTTCGATCCCAAGTTAAGACCCCACCTCCCAGTCAGTTGCTTGGTGCCCAAGTGCTTCACTTGCCATTAAATTGCACTGATGATATAACACACCCAGTTCTGCAAACTTTGCATATTCAAACTCATGAAGCAGTGTACAGATAGGCAGCAACCCTCCTATCAGGGTATGTCATGGCCAGCAGGCATTCCCTGCAACAGAGTCTCACAGGCCCCGAGCACCTGCAGTCAAAAACATGCCATGGCTATGTTGAGCCTGACCTGCCCTCCACTGGGTAGGAAAGAGGCTGCTGCAGCATCAACAAGTCATAGTGGGATTCAATTTATCAGCAAATTGCTACAGGCTATGATGTGCACAACTATCTATGTCTGGGAAACGGTCAGAGAGGGCTGTAGAAGTGGTCTTGCCTGCCAATGCAAGCAAGCAGCTGATAGGCACTTGATGATATGCAATGGTGTACTGCGCAATTGCCCCATGCCACTGTTGCAAGTTAGCTGGTATGTGAATGTGGAGTGCACCTCCTTATACCTAAGGGAAACAGTGCAGACTGGTTGAGCCTGATGGCTTCCTTATCAGCTGGATGGCCGAGTTTTGACAGCCTGTGCTGCTGTGACAGCAGGCCTGGTTTGTGCCCCTTGAAGACAAACAATCTGATTGAAATCGACATGAAATGAGATAAGGGTCACTCAGGTCCTACATGGAGCTTTCAAGGCCAGCTGATGACTGCACAGGGGAGCGGCTGTCGCTAGGGGCATCCAAACAAGCTCAGCTGGCTCACGTACAACATAGGGCCAGCATCCTTGCTGGCTCAAAAAGCGGCATGGCCACTCAATATCGTACAACCATTGAAAAGGTGCTGTCTGTCACTTCAGGTGGGCAGCAACTACAGCTGGGGGCAAGACTAACTATCACTGGACTTTGAGGTTGGTGCTCTCAGCCCCTCCAGCTCCCACTGAGCATCCCTGCGCAGCTCACTGTCAGCCTTGTGGGCATCACCCTCCTGCTGCTGGCGGCGCTCACACTCCACCTTGTGCTCGGCATACTCAGTCTGCAGGCGCCGCAGCTGGCGGTCCTTGTCTGACAGCGTGCGGTTCATACGAGCAACCTCCTTGCCGTGCTCCACAGCCGCCTCATCTGCAAGCAGAAGCACTGTACGAGTCAGGGTTGCTGTCGACATCCATGCAATGCCTTGCTGTGACGAGCAAGGACGACCTCAGCTGCCGGACATGGACGGAGTCAGCTGCCAGACGCAAACGGAAGCAACCGTCAGACAGGGACAGGGACAGAGTCAGGTGCAAGACAGGTCCTTTACCAGACTGCATACACTGCAGCCTCAGACACACAAGCACTCAGAGCTGCTGCTGGGTTGCGAGCTGCATGCTTGGCTGGACCTCACAAAGTTGATGGCTGCTGCCTGACTCATGCCACCCACTCACGCCACCCACAAAGCAAGCAGCGCAGGTTCAAGCTGCTGGTGGGCTGTGCAAGCGCCTGGCAACACAGCGTGGTGGCCTTCTTTCTTTCTGACCTGCTGCTACGCGGGCCTCCGCAACTTGGGACCGGAAGGTGGCCAGCTGGCTGCGCATGACTGACAGCTCTGCCTCCAGGTCCAGCCTCAGGTCGCGCTCCCTGGCATAGGAGGCCTGCAGCAAACACCTGAGCTCAGATCTGGCATCCAGAGATCTGGCAACCTGCAGCATTGAAGATCTTCATCATCAATCAACACGCACTGTGCAGGCATAACACAGCCTGCGTCTGATTTATGCTTCAGCTTGCGCTCGCTGCCATAGGCTGCCGTCAGCCAGCGACCCATGTTGAGGCATGGGCAGGAAAGGCCTGATGGTGTGGCCTTCGGCAAAGGTGCTGCACAAACTGCTCAGAGGCTTCGTGACATGGTGGAGTCAGGAGCAGGCAGCAGCTTGACGTGCAGCAGGGTCAAGCAGTGCTGAGCTAAGCAGTGCTAAGCTGCATACAGCACAGACGTATATGCAGCAGCAGCAGGGTGACGTGCGGCAAGGAAAGGCTCATGGCACTTGTGGAAGGCAACCACAGGCCTCAGATATATGCCGCAAATGTGCTGTGCTGCAAGTGGAGCTGTCAACATCAGCACGAGATAGAAACACCGCTGCGCATAAAACCCCGAGGTTATCTGGTCTGATATGGATCGCAAAGCAGAGTACAGGACCCCTCACCCGCAGCCTCTCCTGCTGCTGCAGCCCAGCGGCCCACTCCTCCAGCAGCTGATCCTGTGCGCGGCGCCCCTCCTCAGCAACCTGCAGCCAGCCTCAACTCTTGGGATGAGCTGTCACTGTATGTGGTGAGAGAGGCTCCGACAACTACAGGGGATCCTTAGCTCAAAGCAGATTTGCCAGATGAGCAGCCAAGACAGGTATGAAGTTCCTCACTGAAGCGGCCGTGCAGCATGCAATGTCATCACACAAGCACCTGAGGGGCAGCAGGCTGTTGATGGGGAACAGCCAGCCAGGGTCCAAAGGAAGCACAGCCGCAGACAAGCTCAGGAGGTCATTCCATGAAACTGATATCTTCTCTACGCACCCGGTCCTGTGCAGTGAATGCTGCCCGGAAGGCTGCGATGCGATCCGGCTGCGCAGAGGAGTCTGCCCGTACGTCTGCATCAGAGGCTGAACTCAGGGGCCCAGGGGGGCTTCCTGCGCGCATCACGTGGCCATCCCCTCCTGCACCCAGAGTGCAGCTTTCTAGAGGATGTTATTGCATTCCTGTGAGATTCTGTGCAGGGCTGATAGGCACAGCAAACGGCCAGCCTGCCTGCCGCAATGTGTTGTTCGCCTGACATCAGCTGCCTGGCAGCTCCAATGGCAACAAGGTCTTCACTTGACACTTGAGCTGTAGCTTTGCAGCAGCTCAGAGCACGGGCACACAATGAGCCAGGCATGTTGCACATCAGCCTCAAAGCACCCATGCCAGACCTGGCTCCATGGGGGCATGCTTGGCCAGGCCTGGGAGCTGCAGGCACAGACTGCTTAGCTCGCTCTGGGTCATGAGCACCTCAGCTACCAGGACAAGCCCATCAGCAGGCTCACAAGCACAAGAAGACCATTGGCATGCCAGTGCATGACAATCAGGGTTTGACCCACACATGGCATCCTGCTGTTTACGTCAGGCTGCCCTCTGCGGAGGCCTGCGACCTGCTGCAGCAGCCCCTGAGCCGTAATCTGGCGCTCAGGGTTGGCGCTGAGCATGGTGGCTTGAAGGTCTTCAGATTTGCTAGCCAGGCCTCACCTGCTGCTGCCTCGCCCCTGCGGCGCCGCTTGGCCCTGGGCTCCCCAACATCCTCATCCAGGGCAGCCCTCGGCTTGCCCACTGTCCGGTTGCCTGCTCCCTGCCCCATCTGTAGGTGTAGTGGGACTGCCTGTCGCTTCAGGGCTGCCAGGTCAGCAGCCGCTGCAGCCAGGCTGTCCTGCCTCTCAGGGACTGCAGCTGGAGCCAGGCCTGCACCTGCACCAGCCAGCCACGAGCTCGGACTCTTATTGTGAGGGGGGGAGCGGGCAGTGTTTCCAATATTCCTGGCAAGGAGCCCTGCCTTGGGCACTGCAGGTGGAGACAGAATGGGACCTGCACCAGCCCAGTCGCGAGCTTAGATCACGCCAGCCTGCCTGAATAGCCATTGCTGCTGCCAAGAAGCGGTTTGCGCATGCAACGGCCCAGCCAGAAGCTTAGAATGTACTGGCACGCATTGAAGGAGGTGCCAAGGAAGACATTGAAGGACCGTTTTGACATCCTGCTAGTCACTGACTCATCCTGCATGCCGTCCACTGCCTGCTGCTGTGTGCTTCTGGCTGATCAGCAAGCTCAGCACAGGTAGCTGAGCAGCTTGATTGACAGCTTCCCACAGGAAGGCGCCAAGCCAGCAAATGCCTGTATCGCGAACGAAACAGTTCAAGTGCACACATGCAGCAGTGCGTGCCTCTGACACCCTGCGCAACAGGTCCATGCATGTCCATCTGCAAAGGAGGGCAAGTGCCACATTTCAGTGCATGCTGCGCAACTTTTCCAAGACTGCAAGTAGCAGAACCCAGTGGTGCTCACCTGCGACTGGGCCATGGCTCCTGCTGGAGGCCAGCGGGGCTCCTGGCTGGATGGAGGCCGCGGCTGCAGCTATGTTGGCCAGGCTCTGCAGTCGCGAGGTGCGGGTGCCGACGGCCGAGGCGGGACCCTCGTTGAAGGCTGGGGCGGGGGCAGGCTTTGCCTGCCGGGGCCGCTTGGGGGCTGGTGGCGCCAGCTCCACGCCAGGCTCGCTGCTGCTGGCACGCTTCACGCCGTGGTCTGCTTTCTGGGCGGCAGCGCCTGAGCCGTCCTGCAGGCGCTGATGAATCTGGTGAGGTACTCAGATGCAATTCTGCCCTGTTTGCTGCGGTCGGGAGTTCCTGAGCAGCAGCAGCGCCAGTCAGGGGGCGTGTGACCCAGCACGCTGGGCAGCAGCGCCTGGGCTGTCCTTCCAAGTGGCGACTGCCTCAGCAGAGGTTTGTGGCCAGCAGGGCTGGGTGGCAGCATCTGGGCTTGCCGGGGACCTGCAAATGTGACTGGCGAGTGCCTCAGCTGATGGGCTGACAGCACGCAGGCTGGGCAGCTGCTGAGGCGATCTCTTGCAGGCACCAGTTCGCATGAGATGTGTACGGCGCCTGGGCGACATGAGCAGGTGAAGGGCTGGTGGGCAGGCAGCCGCAGTGCACTGCAGGTGCCTCAGCATGGTGGATCCTACAGCGCTGAGCGTTGACATTGCCATCCTGAGTTAGCGCTTTGCAGTGGAACAGTATCGGTACTGGCTTGTGCCCACCTGGAGGTAGTGGTCCAGGCTGACAGTGTGCTGCAGTCCACGCCTGGCAGGGGCGCCAGCCGGCGCCGCCGGCGCCGCTGCCGCAGCAGCAGGCTCAGGCACGGGCTCGCTACCGCCTTCGCGTGCAGCAACTGCTGCCTCTGCAGCCTCTGGGGCAAGCATGTCCACGCTGTCAGCCGCTGGCTGGGCCTTGGCCTCTGCTGGCTCAGGCTTAACGGGGACCTCGTTTGTGCTTGTCCAGATAGTGCCCCCATCTGGGCCCTGGTTGTCACGGCTGCTGCTGCTGCTGCTGGTGTCAGTCTCCAGCAAGTGTGAGGGGGTGAGGATGTCGCCTATGGGGGCGAACACATCATCGTCCAGGTCACTCAATGTCTCAGCTGCCTGCACCTCGCTGCTGTCCAGCCGCCTGCAGCGCGGAACACCTGCTCAGGCAATGGGAGTGGGGCCAGCACTGGCGGCCCCAGCACCAAACAAGGCACTGGCTCGAGTCAGCTCAGGTCAACACCAGGTGTCACTGACTAGAAGGAGAGCTGCTTCCTGGTCTGTGCACTGTGCAGCTTGGCCTAGTTGGGCCTGCGCCATCGGCTGCTCACCCCTGAGCTGCCAGGCGCATGGCAACCCTATTGTGCAGGACCCCCCTGCATCAGTTCAGGTGCAGCTCAATGATGTGGGTTGGATCTGACCACAGGTTGAGGTGCGGCTTGGTGGTGCGGCTGCCAGGTGGCTGCATGTGCTCACCCCAGAGACGCTGGCCCTGAGCCAGTGGCATCGCCAGCCTCGGCCGATGCCTCGACGCCATCCCCGGTGCCATCTGGGGCTCTCAGCCCTTGACCCTCCCGCTGTGCTTCTGCGAGCACTGGGAAACCATTGGCAGCCGCTGCTGGGGCTGCTGTCACGCCTGCACCCTGCTGCTGCTGCTGCGGCTGCTGGGCCCCTGCAATGAGGGCAGCATTCTTAGCTCGCTGAGGGCGGCAAGTCATTTTTGGCATGGATCACTCTGTCAGTGTGTCAGACTTGGAGAGACTGCAGCCCCATGCAGCGTGTGAAAGCTGTTGCAATCTGCGCAGACGACAATGGGGCAAGACAAGGCCGGCAGAGCCAAAATGGGGACCTGATCAATACATCCTGATCAATACATCTATGACGCACTTAATCAAGGTCTGGCAGCAGCTGTCGTTGCCCATAATCAGCAGCAGGCCTGGACCAACACTGCAGGTGACCTTACTGGTGCTGCCACAGCACCACAGAAGTAACCGGAAAAATGCTGCACGAGCTGCAAGCCACACACACCTCCAGCTGGCGGCCCAGTGCCATTGGCAGCAGGCCTGGCAGCTGCAGAGCCTGGCTGGCCAAGTCGGCTCCCTGGACGCGCAGGAAGCATGACCTTGAGGGGTCTGATGCCGGCCATGTGTCCACCTTGGGTTGCCCCAGAGCCCGAGGACTGCCCCTGCGGCTCTGCACACAAAGAGAAGATGGTTGAAAATTCGCCACGGCGTGTGCACAACTGGTTGCTTGAGGGCGCTCACGGCTGGAGATGGCAGTCAGGGCTGTGGCTCGCACCCTGCCTGCGCGAAGAGGCTGGACAGACCAGCGGGAACAGCAGCAGCCCACGCCAACCCAGGCTCGTCAGGCCTGAAGCCACTGAAGCAGCGCAACGACCTTCAGGAGCGTTCAAGGAGTCAAATGCTGGACAGCCGTGTCTTAGCACCAAGCCCTTGTCCACCTGGGTGTTTCCCTGTCACACCCAAGTATCCCCACTGAATCTGAGTGACCATGGGAGCAGCGCTGGATTTGAATAAGTTGCGCACCTGGCTTGGGGAACTCCGGCCGCAGGAACCATGTTGATGCAGAGGAGGGCCCCACAGGCAAGACACCACCATACGATGCCGGGACGCTGGTCGCCTTGCCCGAGGGCGGGCGCGCCCGGGGCACCTTTGGTGCAGTGGCGCTGGTGGTGGGAAGGCATCGTGGGGGGCGACTGTCTGAATGGACGATGGTGGTGACTGGGACACTGCCGGCACCCGCCGGCGCATTCCTGCATAGGCCAGGGGACCACATTTCAGGCTGGCAGCATGCGTGGGTGCTTGAGTAGAGCTTGCCGAGGCTGCAGTGCTGCAGCACAACCTGGGGCAGGGCTTTGCAACGAACAACAGAAGCAGCCATGTCTGACGAAGGTGAGCATTTCGAGATGTTGCTTGTCACAGGCAAGTAAGGGTGATTCAACTCGATCTGCCTGCTGTGTGCAGTACTGACCGGGGCTGCAGGCAATGGCTGTGGTCAGGCTTGACCATGACACGCCTGCCCGTGGTGATCAGAAGAGTTTCCATCACAGCAAGCATTCTCAAGAATGCACAGGGGCGCCTGCAGAGCAGCGTTCTGCCGCCAGCCTCAAATCCCAAGGAACTCAAGATGGTAGCCATCGACAGCACATGTGAAGGACCAAATTGGACTGTCCATCAGGGCCTCCACATGCACATGGCTAGCAACAGCACACATTGGCAGCCAAATTGGACACTCTCAGCTGCAGCACCTGCCAGGCAACCAGCTGGCCAGGGGCACCTCACCGCTTGAAGGTGAACTTCTGCTTCAGGCGCGCCTGATGCTGCTCGGGCCCCTCCCCATTGCGTGCCATCCAGGGTCCCCACTCAGGCCGGCACCGCCCATGGGCCTGGACATGCTTCTGCAGAGGCGGGGAGGATCATGCTGTCAAGGCAAGGCCAGGCCTGAGCGGGAGTCAAGGCGTTGCTCCTGAGCACCCAGCAGGGCTTTGGTTGGCAGGCAACAGTCAAGCTTGAGGCCAGACGTGGGTGAGCAAGGTGATGTCAACGGCAGATGTGGAAGGTGCAGCTGCCCAGGCGGCAGGCAGCTGAGGCCACTTTTGGACACTCCGCCAGCTGCAGCGCAGAGGATGCAGCGCGCTGTGCTGTGCAGGAACTCTTCAGGCAGCCTGCTGCTGCAGGGGAATATATGGAGGCTGCTCTCCACAGGCAGACACAAGTGCAGCTGCTGCCAGCACTGCTTGCCTGCTGCCGCACAGCTGAACCCAGGGACAGCAGCAAGTGACAGCAGCCATGCCACAGCAGGCAACAGTCATGCCCTGCATTGCCTGGTGTCGATCAGACAACCTTCATGAAAACATCCCGAGCAGCGCGCATGCTCCCTGACCTGGATGGCATTGACTGGCATTGATACAGTCCAGCCTGACCTCCCTATGGATGCAGCTGGCAACAGCACGAAGGGTAGGAGCCATGGATGGCTGACAACACACATAGGGCAACCATGACGGACGTCTTGTATGAGGCACCCACTTTGAGGGCGCCAATGCACTCAATCCTGGCCTCAACATGCACGCAGCTGGCAGTAACACAAGATGCCAGCCAATGACAGCACATGTGAGGCACCGATTTGGCTAGTCCAACCTGACCTCCTCATGCATGCAGGAAGCGAGGAAGCAAGGAGTGGCAATCACGGAAACCAAGCATTACACAGAGGACAGCCATGACAGACAAAACAAGTGAGATGCCCAACCTGGACGGCGCCAATGCGGTCCATCCTGACCTCCCCGTGCATGCAGCTGGCGATGTACTCGAGGTACCCTTGGGGCTTGCCCTCACTGGTGCGGATGGCAGCGGAGAAGCCCAGGGGCAGCTGGGGAGGCTTGGGGCGCATGCGCTCTGCCAGGTCGCCTGCACATGGGGGAATGGTATCTTAAGCAATTTAGCATCAGCGCGCTGGCTGCATAGGGTGAGCAGTCACGACAGCAGGCACATCAGTGGTGCAGCACCAGTCAGCATCTGGCCCGTCTGACTCAGGCTCCCCATGATTTTTTAGATTCCCCATCCTGACATGCCCTGCTTTGCCCTGCGCAACACAGGTTGCTGAGGGCCAACATGGGTCTTGAAGCCAGCAAGAACCAAGGCCAGCTTCTCAGCAGAAGCGGGAGATCGACGGCGGCAGCCATTGGCGCCTCACCTGCACATGCATAACTGTCCTGCACGGTCTGCCTAATGGCACCCAGGCCCAGAGGTCAGCGGCCATTGACAGCAGCAGTGAGGACAACTCACTTGCATCAGCTTCTGGGTCCTGCTTCATCTGGTACTCAAGCTCATCCAGCTGCTCGTTGAAGTCTGCACAGGCTGCGTCAAAGGCCACCAGCAGCTCGGCAGCCAGCCTCACTACACCTGCAGGCCAGCCAGAGCAGCAGGTGGGTTTCCAGCCCCCAGCCTCAACGCAGACGGATGGCACGATGTGGCTGCAGCACCCCATGCAGGGCTGCTCCCCAGCAGGCCAGCGACGACAGCAGGCTGCTGCTTTGGCCTTCCAGCTGGCAAGCAGCCCTGCATTGGGGGTGCAGCGGCCATGCTGTGCCATCGATCGCCAGCCCTGGCGTTACGCTGCAGCGGCGTTTGGCCCATGCACCACATGACCTTTGTCCACGGACATTCCCTACCCTGCCAAGCACAGGCACATGCACCGCCCTGCCTTTGGCAACCCCCAATTTGAGACCTGGCACATGCATGGCTGGCATTCTAGCCAAGCCAGCTCCAATTGCTGCCACGGGTGTGGGTACTGCCCAGCGTTCCTGCTTCACACCTCTCGACCCATGCTGGAAAACCTCCATTGCCCCACTTGCCCTCACAGGTACCCAGACTGTCGCTCACACCCTGCAGTGCGCAAGCTGGCTCATGCATGTCCCACCTCCATTTCCCCACTTGCCCTTGCCCTCCGTGTTGTAGGCCTTGGCATTGGTCTGGATCTGCACCAGGTCCTCCCGCAGCCTGTCTGCGCTGGCATAGTGGTAGTCGCTGATCTGCCGGTTGATCTGGTCCAAGTGCATCTCATCCTCAGCGTTCACAAACTCATTGTAGTCAGGGATGGCAGCCTTGCTCACAGGCCCCTGCAGCGCAGTGAGGCAGCAGGTGCACACAGGAGCGGGCTGCGGCTACCTGCCCAGGAGTACTTGGATGTTCGGCAGGACGTGTAGCGGGATTGTAGGGTGGCTGCCTTGCTGGCAGCTGGGCAAGAGCTTAAGGCCGTAGCAACATAAAGGTGACTTGGGATGGCTGTACCCAAGGGGCCTCAGCTCATGCATAAAGATGCATTGAGGTGGTGGGGGGCAGGGCATGTTAAGCTGCATTTGGCAATCTGTGCAGATTTGCAGAGAGACCTGCACAGTCAAGCTGCCCACAGCCACCAGTCTCCCTGCCACCATATAAGCCCGCTTCGATCCCACTGTGTGCAAAGGCAGCCACCTCTGCACTGCAACTGCTGCTTGCATATGCAGCCGCCAGTCCACACCTACCCCAAACATGGCCATCATCGAAGCCCCAGAGGGGTTGGCTAGCGCCTGAGCGAGCACGCTGTTCAGCACGTCTGCCAGCAGAGCCCGGTAGGTCACAGGCTGGCGCCTGCTCGCACCGTTGCTGAGGGGCGTGGGCGGGGTGGGCGCATTGAGCTTTGCACTGTCGTGGAGGGGGGCTACCCCTGGCCCCAGGCGCATGCCTACTGAACCTGCAAGTGCAGAGCAAGGCAGTGAAGAATGAGGCTGATGAGCCCAGCAGTTTGCACCATGGTGGAGGGTGTCTGAACAATCCTTGAAAAAGCAGCATAATGCCGGCACCAGGCTTTCTGCAGATCCTGCTGCTGTGCTGCCAGATACTGACTCCTGATGGGCTGCCTTGCATGCTCATGAACCCTGCACATGTACAACAAGGCAGGGAGGTGTGAGGCGGTGAGCCAGGATGGCTACCGAGCTTTGCAGATCTGTCAGAGAGACCCTGCATGCTTAGCATATGGCCAGCACGCACAGAATCTGCAGCAGATCTTGCTGCTATGCTGCAGAGCAGTGACAGTTCTAGTAGTCTGGTTCACATGCTCATGGACCTTGCCCTGCACATTCAGTGTGCCATTGGCCCCAGGTTTCCTGCCAACGTTGCTGCTGTGGCACAGTCATGGGAAGCTTGCGGGGCCAAGCTACCACCCCATTGTACCCTGCACTGACAGCCAGTGGGCCCAGGACAGGACCCTGCCCTCCCACTGCCAAGTGGGAGTACTAAAGCGTGCATGCTTTTGCTATTGGGGGCCCGTACTATGACCTTGAGATCCCTGCTTGCACGGTCCTGCACTGCTGGACATGCTGCTGAGCAGGCCAGGCTGTACTGGAAGGTGTGGGAAGGGCGCAGCCTCAGCCTACAATGCCAGTGGTGACACACTACAGCTCCGTCTGAGCAGGCTACTTGCGCTCTGAAGATGTGCCAACAGCCCCCCAGCCAGCAAAGAATACATACCCCTGTAGAGCAGCAACCCTCCTCTTTGCGGCCAGCCCGGGCTGTCCTTGGCAGATCATGTACATCCTGATCAGCAGGTTGAAAGCCGCGCCAGGGGCTTGAAGCAAGGCGACGGCGTGGTATGATGCTCATGACATAATGGGACAATGGCCCAAAAGGGGCATGGCTGCCCCCAGGCCGCGTCAACCCCTGCACCGCCAGCTGCTTGCCTGGCACAGGCGCATGCACTTCGTGCGTGGGCCTCATGTGGTCCCCTCTGAGTGACATCAGCTCCTGGCGGCCGCCATCTGGGTGGGGAGGAGCCACCTTCACGCGCATAGCTGCCTGCCTGCCTGCGCGCCTCACAGCTGGCCTGAGCACGCTGCCAGACCCCTGCAGAAGGCAGGCGGAAGCTGAGGGACGCTGGGGGACACCTGACACCCTGCAGGGGCGAGGGTTGCTTGCGCCAGCTGTACGCTCCTCAGGCATGTGCTGGCCGCCGCAGACACAGGAGACGCAGGGGGGCTGAGTTCCTGGCTGCCTGCTGGTTGAAGCCACCTGGCCACGTGCAACCGCATGTGGCCGGCGTGCCCAAGCCAGCAGCTGCTGGCCTGCCGCAGCCCCCGCGCAGGGTGCAAGGAGGTGCCGTGGTCCTCAGGGGCGGCTGCGCAGCACAGGGTGACTGGCTTGCACTCACCGGCCGCTGATGTGGCTATCCAGCTGGTGCCTGGCTCAGCACTGCATCTGCACCTCCAGTGGCTTCCCAACCTCCTCCTCTGGATCCATTGACAAGCAATCCCTTCAAGTCCTGCCCCGTCCGTATGCCGATAAGAGATAATCAATTCAATAATTCTCAGCAGGCAGAATGGCTCAGCTTGGTTGAGGCAACAATGAACAAGCTTAAGGACATGGTGACAAGCTTCAGCTTTGTCACCAGGGCAATCAGCACATGTAGGCAGCGCTGCCAGGCCGCTTGTCTTTCCGCCAGAAGACAACCTACAGGGCAGCTGCTAGGTGTGCTCCCTTCTGTTCAGGACAGAAGTGAAAAGGTATAGGGAGGCTTGGTGTGGGCTTGGTCAAGTGATGCCAGCCTCATGCAAGCGACCACATCAAACAGCTCTGTGCAGATCATGGAGTCTGACCGTGACTTGCCACCTAACTGCTCACGGGGGCAAGCGTTGAGACTGTAGTGGACATCGTGTGCAGATTGGATGGCGGGGCAAGGTGGGATGCAAATGCTTTGCTGAACAGCAGCAAATGTGGGGCCGGTCATCTTCTGGACTTGGGCATAGGTGGGCCATCACCAGGGCCAGCATGAGTCTATCTCATCCGCGTATGCTGTCTTGCAAGCGCAGCTGGGCCAGACTGTCCAAGCTGGACTACAACAAGCAGTATAAGCAGAGCCTGGGTTGGAGAGTGGTCTTCTCATTCCAGCTGACCAGACTGGCAGAGAGGTCTGCTTCTGAGTTTGCCCGGTACAGCCATGACTCTGACTTCTGCTGGATAGAAGTCACTGATTGATTGTCTGATCTGTTTTTCGACAGCTTCTGCTGGCTGTGCGGGTTGCTGAGATGGTGGGGCCCAAGGTAGGTGAGGGAAGAAACAGATTGAGACCCACAAGTAACAAGTGGCTTACCCAGTCTCCACCCTCTCTGCCTGAGACCATCCAAAAAAACCATTGAGAACATGTGCCCACCATGAAGCACATGCAACCCACTGGCCCCAAATCTGAGAGAAAGCAACAAATGAGGTCATGTGGACAGGCTTTGATCCGCAGAGCACTTCAAATCAAGCGCAGCAGTGACGTGTCCACTGTGCCACAGAGAGGGGTGTGGCAGGCCAGGAGTCTATGTCAGATCGTCAGCAACTCATTACAGCCAACTTGACGATGTGTGATGCAATGGGTGCAGGAAGTGCTACTGCAGTATTGACAAGGCACAGAGTCGCTGGAACTATGACTTGCTGAATCTGAGCGACACGGCGGAGGGCATACTCAGGCAGGGGGGCACGCAACCTATGGCAACACATCAGGATAGCATTGCAGGGGAATGCCGGGGCGTCATGCAGGGGCCACCAGGGGCAGCCATGTGCAATGGCCCACTCAAGGCACAGCACTTGGGAGCTTTCAACAGCATAATACGCAGTCTGGTAACTCCATGGAATTGGGGGCACCGCTTCCTGACGGCCCCAGCGCAGAACTTCAGCATGGCCTCCCATTGCGGCAGCCTCCAGGACTTGAGCATTGCACGGGCAGCCAGCTTGGCGCAGCCAAGTGAGGGTGGGCAGGTTTCCAAGGTAGGCAGCAGTCTGGGCCATGCCCTTCACCAAGGGTGCACCACTCTGGTGCAGCCAGGTCAGAACCTCGCGGTCGCCACATATGACCGCAGCTTGCCCCAAGCCCTCGTTCCACTCAGACCCGTTGCGTCTCAGCCATTCCAGCGCGAGCAGGGACCCCCCACGGCAGGCTGCCTCGCAGGCGTAGCGGCTGAAGATGCAACGCTCGTGGAGGTGCAACCAGCGCAGAGTGTCTACAGATCCGCTGGCCGCCGCGTATATGCTCATGTTGGCCCCAAAAATGCAGGGATTTTGGTGCTGCTGCAGCCACTTCAGCACGCCCAGCGCACCCAGGCGGGCAGCTGTCTTGCAGATCCCCTTGCCCCAGTCCACGACGTGCTCTGCCTTGTCGTCCCACAGGTGCAGATTGCTGCCCTCCACTCTGGCATGCACCTGCCTACCCTGCAGGCATGGCACATGGTGAGCAGATGCCTGGTGGTCCCCGACATTTTGCAGCCCTCTTACTGCCTGCAAGTACGAGACAGCACATCTAAGTGTAATCTCTCGTCTTTTGTGTAAAGTGGTGGCCTGTATGATGTAAGGCCCTGTCTTACCACTGCAGGCATGACACTGGACAGACAGCCACAACAGATGCAGTGCATCATTCTGGAGAAGGATAGATTCTGCGATGCGTGCACGAGTACTGCCCAAGGTTAGACTTGGCACGCCGCCTGCAAGGCTGTTGGTTGGCCCTGCTTAATCAAGCACTTTGCATGGTGCAGTTCAGTGCTGGACAGCAGGCAGTTCTGAGGTCGCACAGCCAGTGCCACTGAAGCTTGCCTATGATGGCATGCAAAGTTGGATGTATATCCATCAATGACTCCAATGAAGACACCTTGCGAGAGCGCAGCAATTGCCACTGATGCACCCATTGTCACCTGGTCAAGAGCAAGGCTAAGCGCCTCCACGCAAGCCACGTCCTTCGCGTCCAGTTCAAGCAATCGTTCCTGTCACAAAAATGGTTGTTCCTTACTTGCACACACTTCATGGCAGAAACCTGGTTCGGTCAGCTTCCATGAATGCAGTGAGCTTACCAGCTGTGATGCCTGACGCCATGGCAGGTCCCAATCCATTCCAATTCGCTGGCAGACCTACCCCATCAGCTCTGATGACCTGACAACTGATTGATGGGCAGCCTCAGGCAGAACGGCACAGCTTGAAGATGATGGTATGTGCCATTGAACTGTTCCTGTGGCGACAAGCGATGCGTGAACAGCAATCAGCACTGCCCGGCAGCTTGTATTTGCGGCCAGAGACAGGGGCGATTGTGCATTACGACAAAACTCGACAGGCTTGCTGTGTGGGCTTGGCCTGATGATGCTGGCCTCATGGCCCAACTTAGTGCCATCTTTCAGCCAGTGTGTGGATTGAGATGCACAGTGTTAGGAGACCACTGATGCATCACCCCTAATGCTGGTAGGGATATGGAACATCAGCAGGCCTCAAGACAGGCTGCACGTGCCACAGAGGCAACAGCACCATAGTTGGCCAGGCAAACAGCAGCTGGCAGAGTGCTCAGGCAGGGAGCATGTATGCAAGCAATGGTGCAGCAGCTGACAGAAGCAGCACATGTAGCACTGCCTTAGACTTCTGTGCCGGGCAGCACTGCAGACACCGACCTTCATGCTTTCATCCTTCTCTCACTCCTATGCAGCAGGCATGCAACGCTGCACAGCATCCCTTACTGCTCACCAATGAAGCAAGGGTCCCTCAAGCAACTCATTGTGTCCCTCTACAATGCGTGAAATTCAACTGGTGTCATTGGCAAGCCGTACTGTCAGTCAGCCATGTCATGAAATAGAGTCAAGTGCAGAACTTTCAAGGCCTTGCGTATCTGAATTGTGTTTCACAGCGTCCTGAGGTGTTGGTACAAGCCCCTGTTCATGTGAAATCTATCAAGCTTCTGCAAGGGCCACCTTGCCCTGAAGCACCTCATCCTCCTCATCTGAGGACGACTCCTCATCCATCAGTGTGGCAAAACCTGCAACCGTTACGGAGATGGATGAGAAAGGCACCCTCGTGCACTGACACTGCAGGCCAGTGCCAGCAAATGCGCCAACATGTACAGCTGTGCAGCAGAGGCATCTCAAGAGCTGCACCAGGCACCAGGAACAGACTGAGGGACAGCCAATCAGCATAAGCTGGGAGCAGCAGGCTTCCCATATCAACCAGCAGTGCTGCATCTTTATCAGGTAAGCAGGGACTCACCGTACCCCAATGAGGACCCACTGTTGCGGCACAGCACCTGCACACAGGGCAGCTGCTGCTTGAGCAAGAGCTGGGCCCACAAGCCTAGGGGGCAAAGCTGTACACAATATGATGAAGCAGCGTTCACTGCGCCTCCTGATCTGCTTTGTCTGAGCAGTGACACACACACAGGGGAGTGCATATCTTCTGCCCCACATCCAGGAGGCAGGCCCCTTGGTCCAAGACAGCATCTATGTCCTGCATGGCCGACCCAGCTTCATGTATAGGGAGAGAGTCAGAGGGCTCCCCTCCTGTCAGAGCAGGTCCCACCTGTAAGTCTGAGATGTGGGTCTTCCTGAAGGTCTGGATGGCCTGCGCGACCTCCTCCTGGGGCATCTTCAGCTCGCTCAGCACAGCGCTGGCCAGCTGCAGGGAGGGCTCCAGGGTCTCCGGCACCACAGCAGTGGCACCAGCCTGTAGGAAGGGCAGCTCAGCATGCTGGGGGCATCTTCCTCATGGCATGCACTCCGAACCCATGCATGCTCTGCATTGTGGCACAGCAGCTCATCCTGGGCCATGCACTGCACTGCAGCTGTGGTGATGCAGGATTGACCCTGAGGCTACTGCACGAGCAGCGATGGTGCTCGACAACCCCTCTTGGTGGTGCTTTTGGTGTGACTCCAGCTTGCTGTGGGACCTGTGACGGACAGCTGAAGACAAAGCAGCTTGCCTGACCGTCAACGCACCAAGACATTGGCAGCAGGCACCATCTCAGTGATGATGCTGCTGATCCCATCAAGGAGTATGCAGACCGTACATGCGCAGCTTCTCATGAATCTAAATGCTCACCTTCTCCAGGGTGATGCCGTGTGTCACGTCGTGGGCGCGCACATAGATGCGAATGTTGGGGAAGTGCTTGTGCAGGGCCCAGACAGTGCGGTAGTTGGCTCCAGGGGTGTCCAGCGTGATCACGGCGCAGGCCGCACGGGCGGCGCCGACAGCGTGCAGCACCGCAGGGCTGCCGGCGTCGCCGAAGTAGACGGGGAGGTCCAGCTCCTTCCCTGCCTGCAGGGTTAGCACAGAGGGTTGCTGGTGACGAGTGTGCACTGAACAAGCGTTGCCAAAAGCAGATGGGGAGGTCCAGCTCGCTCTCTGCCTGCAAGTCCAGCACAAAGGATGGCACCCCATTCTACACACTGGTGTCCTGCGTTCTCTCCCAGGGGGGCCAGCCCATGTCTGCGGCCAGTCAATCAGGTTACTTCAGGATGGCAATTCTGCCAAAGCACAGGAGCTGGGCTGAATTCAGCACCTAGAACTGGAGGTGACCCACCTGCACCCTGTCAGACTGCACGTCCAGGGCTACAAAGGGGATGAGGCGCTCGCTCAGCAGCTGCCCGATGATCTGCCCCACGCGGCCAAAGCCAGCGATGATGACATGATCCCGCACCTCATCATGGAGGTTCTCATTGGGCTGTAGAGCCTACAGGAGGGCAGCACAGGGATCTTTCATAGCAGGATGGTTTGAGGCTGCAGAGCCTGCAGCAGGAATAACGGCAAAGGCTATTATCACAGAGGACATCATGAGGACCCTCCTTGGGCTACAGAACCTGCAGGAGGTCAGCAGGTACAATGGGTGGGCGAGAAGTGACACCAGGACAGCAGCTAAAGCGCAGCCTGATGACAACATGCTCTGGGCCACGGCCATTGGGCTGCAGAGCCCTCAGCAGGAGCAGGTTGTGAGCGTTTCAAGTGGTGTCATGGGGTGACATTGCTTTCAAGTCAGATGCAGTGCACAAGGCATGGTAGTCTCGTAGTGCCCCAGATGGCCAAGCGCAGGCCAAATGCCTAGGCTGTCACAGACATGCAGGCTGCTGCCAGTCCAGGCATCATTCCCATAGACCTAGCCAAACCATAGGACCTGTTTGCAACCTTGCAGCCTGCCTGCAGGTGGCACATGCGTCCCTATCTCAACCCATCTGGCAGTGACGCGCAAGGGGCTGTTGCAACTAAGAACCCACATAATCATCAGGCCTCACCAGCACTTAGTAATCTCCGCACTGAGGTCTTGCACAGCCCACCACCATACTGCAACCTGTTGCTTGCTACCAGCCTGCATGTTGCCCAGCGCACCTTCATGTCGCTCTTCTCAAACATCTTGCCCAGCTTGGCTCCTCCCTCAGCCAGGAAGGGGGTCAGCGCCATGCTGAGGGCGACCACCAGAAACAGTTTGCTGACCAGGGCGGCCGGCAGGATCTTGTGCTGCACCGCCTCCCCGAAGGTGACGAAGGCGAACTCGCCACCTGCTGCCAGCAGGAGGCCGGCGCGGGCGGCTTGCAGGTGGGACAGGCCAAAGGCGCGGCCCAGAGCGGTCATGACGGCGGTCTACAGGCAGGCACTGAGCAGGTGCGGGAGAGCTACAGGAGAATGTGCTTGCCTGCCCGTACGCGGCTTGCAGATGAGACAAGTCAAAGGTGATGCACAGGGCGGTTATGATGGCAACCTGTGGGCAGGCATGGGGTAGGTGAGAGAAGGCGACAGGCTGTCAGGCCATACAAGCCATCAGGATGTTGCCGGCGTGGTGCTTCAGTGCATGCGGGGCGCTTCAGTGCATGCGGCTTGCAGATTAAGGGGCTCTGGTTAATGACCATAGCGAGGGGTCTGGACAGTTGCCAGGAGCAGGGTACCCAGGCTCAGCTTGCAGGTGGCACAGGGCAAAGGCGCAGCCCAGGGCTGCCATGATGGCGTTCTGCAGCCAGGCACTGAGCATGCGCAGGGAGCCAGGCTGTGGCTCCCTTGCTGCCTGAACACCAGGCTTTCGCGAGGCACCAGAACACCTACCCACCCCCCCTTCCAGCGTGCTCGTCATCAACCCGCGCGTGACCAGCACTGCTTGGGCATGTGCTGTAAGAAAGGGCTGCACAAACTGCTGTTGCTTCGACGAGGAGCTCTGCGAGCCCAGATTGCGCAATGCAACACGTTGCCCACAGCCTGCCACCCCTCACCTTGCCGACGATCAGCAGCACAATGCCGGAGATGATGGCCTTCCACTCGGCGAAGAAGAGGCCCACGCTGATCTCCATGCCCACCGTCATGAAGAAGAGGCCCATGAGCAGGCCCTTGTAGGGCGCAATGTCGCTCTCCACTTGCATGGCAAACTCGGTCTCTGCCACCAGCAGGCCAGCCTGCAGACAAGCAGGGGAGGCTTGCCGGGTGGATGAGGGCAACCAATGAGGTGAGCTCCTTGCTGCATGGGCAGGGCATGCAGACCCTACAAAGGCACTGGGTCCAAGCCTCATGCCCAGCAGGGGGCGTTCCATAGTCAGTACGGCTCAGAGGAGTCTGGCGGGATCATGCAGGCGCAGCACACCAGCATGCACTTGCTGCAGGCTGTCAGCAACTCTTTCTGTTCCTGTTGGCACCCTCCTGCACAAGGGAGGTGAAACACACCAGCCACCCTGAAACCCCTCACCCTTCGCAGCTGCTGGCCACAGCAACACATTGCACTCAACAACACTATGAAGGAGGGCCCACTGCGCCAGGGACAGCCTTGCCCGTCGCATGATGACTCAGGTAGCCAGCACTGCCCAGCAGGGTGGTGGCCACACAGACGGGGATGTCGTGGGTCCTTCAGGGCACCACAAGCAGACCCATGCTTATGCATGGGAGGCGAAGCTGCAACCGCCAGCCGCAGCCAACTACTCACCAGGAAGGCCCCCAGCGCAAGGGACAGCCCTGCCAGCTGCGTCATGACTGAGGTGCCCAGCACCACGAGCAGAGTGGTGGCCGCGAAGATGTCGTTGTTCTTCATGGCCGAGATGCGGCGATAGAAGGGGCGCAGGAGGACGCGGCCTCCGGCAATGATGGTCACGATGCAGATGACGGCCTTGAGGCCGGCCACGCCCAGGGCTTTTGCAATCTTGCCAAGGCCTAGGGCGCCAGACTCAGAGGGGGCCAGCAGGGGCACCAGCATCAGCAGAACCACCACAGCCAGGTCCTGCAGCAATAAGTCAAGTTCACAGCAAGCTGGGCAGCCAGCATGCTTCAGGGTGGCCATGCTCAGGGCGGCGGCAAAGTTGCCCAGAAATAGATGCTGTGTGCAAGCCGGGAGAGGAATCAGTAACACTACAGCCAGAACTTGCGGGGAGCATTCAGCAACTTGAAGAAAGCTGCGGGCATGGCACCAGCACTGCGCCGCACGCAGAACAAGCCAGCAGGTAGTTGAGCACATGCGGGAACACCACTGCGGATTCTGCAGGGAATCGTTGGGCAAGCTGCTGAAGGTTTTGGAGACCTGAAATGTAGCTGCTGCACAGCAGACACTTGGCAACGATGGCTTTAGTCAGCCAGTGAACTGTCTAGCATGTCACCCTGATGACTCTGCGCACTACCGTACCTTGCCGTGCTGAAGGATATGCAGACCCTGCCTGACACACAAGCACCGGCCAGAGTAAGTCAAACTTGCCTGAAGCAGCAGCACTGCAAAGGTGGCACGCCCATGGCGTGAGCCTGACTCCCCTCTGTCTTGCAGAACCTGCAGTCCCGACAGGGGCCCCGTCAATGTAGGTGCTTCTTAGTCATTGCTGTTGCAAGGTGAAACCTACGTTGCATTTGAGGGGGTGGCACGTGCACAAGGCTGCTGATGCCAGTAGATCCATGCAACTTCTGACTCTGCTCAAAGACGGCGATGCTGCTTAGCACAGAGGGCAGCCCACCTGCATGGCCACAGCTGTAGATGACAGAGCCAGCCCTCCACCCAGGATGATGGCACCAGGGCCAGGCAGCCCCAGTATCAGCATACTGCTGTAGGCCGCCACAGCCAGTGTCACCACTACCTGCATGGGTTGAAGCATGCGTCAGCTGCTGCTGCTTGTGATGCCTGTGCAGGACAGATGGGTAACCTTTGCTGATGTCAAGTAGCAGCTTCATCACATCCCTGAAGGTTTCAAGTTGTTGTGGTAGCCAGTTCAGGCCAAGTGCGCCACCAGAGGGTGGGACTTCGCTTGAGCAGCATGAGGTGTCAGCTCAGGAGGGGCCCCCAGGACTGCAGAGGGCTGGCATTCTGTGCACCAGCAATGGGTGGACCCTCCCCAGTCGGGAGTCTATATAGGAGGTGCAGACCTGGTGTCCCAGTTTTGGCAGAGGTCAAGCTTCGGCTGAAGTCATTCCGCTGCACCATCAGAGCTCACCTGAGATGTTCCCAGGCCAAAGACATACTTCTGCATGGACTGCAGGCGCTCCAGGGAGAGCTCCAGCCCGATGTTGAACAGCAGGAACACCACTCCCAGCTCGGCGATGTGGCGCACAGCCTCGACGTCCTTGATGACGCCCAGGGCGTGAGGCCCGATGAGCGCCCCGCCGGCCTGCAAGGGCAGCATGCTGACCGCTCAGAGGTTATCGCATGCAGGGTTGCTGAGATCCAGGATTGTCGTCACCACCCATCAGGACTAGACTGAGTCTCCCAGGATGGCCATGACCCATCAAGTAAAGCCTTTCTTACACCCTGGACTGAAAACACCCTGGACTCAATGCGAGTGAACAGGGCCAATTCTGAATGTGACCTGAGCCACTCTGCCTGTGAGACCGGGCAGAGCAGCCGTGGCTGATGGTGTTGGCACGCTGCTGGCCAGCCTGGCAGCCGGCCCTGGGGCGAGGGCCAAGCAAGCTGTTGCCAGTGCTCCGCAGTATGCTGGTGATCAGCTCCCCTGCATGGACGCCACACATCTGCGCACCCTGGCTGGGCCACTGATCAGCCCAGAAGCCAGGGCTGCACTTGATATGGGACCAAGACTGAGGCATGGCCAATGGCGCTTTCTCAGTGCGGTGGACAGCAGGCCTCACCAGGAAGCCCAGCACGGGGCTGCCACCCGGCAGCTTGGAGATCAGGGGCACCGAGACGACTGACGTCAGCAGCAGCCAGATGGTTTCAATGAGGCCCTGCTCGCCGTGAGGGATCTCTGGCAGCGGCAGCTTGTGCAGGAGGGCTCCCAGCAGGGTGGGCACCTGCAGAAGGCACAGCAGTGCATGTGTGACTTGCTGGCAGATGGATCATGTTGGAGCAGGAGCGACTGGGCAGGTGTGCGGTGCTCATCACTCTGTGGAGAGAGCATTTGGCAAGCTGGCGGGCAGGCTGCTGTGCTCACGAGAAGCACGCAGCCAGACCAGGAAGCAAGCTGGCGGAGACATGCACCTAGAACATGCAGGTCATCTGTCCCACAGACAGAGCGGCAGCACAGAGACTTCAAGCAGGAAGCTAGAGCTTGACCAGCCACCAGGGGCCCCTCCAAGACGACAAAAGCAGCGACTCAAACGGCCTGGGTGGGGCAGCAAGACAAGATGTGCACATGTGGAGCAATGTTTTCCCCGTCCAGGTCCCCAGGACTACCAAGGTGCCTCTGCAGAGCTGCAAGCAAGCCTGCAATCAGGTAGAGAAGAGGCTCACCTTCCAGATCTGCGTCCCCAGGTCAGCCAGGGCCTGGTACAGGCTGTGTCTGAGGCCAGCATTGGCTCCCAAAGTGGTGGCGACACCCACCATGACAACCGCTGCTGAGGCATACATCCACACCTGCCTCTGCCTCACAGCGGCAGCTTCCTGCAGCCAGCTCCAGCAGCTAAACATGACAAGCAGAGAATCTGCCAAAAGGTGCATATGGTGGAACGGCCCTCAAGCAGGATGTGCGAGAAACTGTCATGAGCGCATCTGCGAGCGCAGCTGCCAAGGCAGCCAACGGCCCACACATGAGCTGGCTGCCTGGGAGGCACATCGTCAGTCCTGTTACTGCACCGAGGCTCTGCCATTGCCTGACCTGTTTTGGAGTTCGCGGAACAGGTTCTGGGGAAGGAGGCAGGGCCGACCACTTCTCGGCTGCTTGCTCAGCAAGCTGCTCTGCGCGCTGCTTGTCAGCCTTCACCTCCACCAGTCCCTGCAAGAGATCCAGGGCTATTGGCCGGAC
Source organism: Asterochloris erici (assembly GCA_019693375.1). NCBI lineage: Eukaryota > Viridiplantae > Chlorophyta > Trebouxiophyceae > Trebouxiales > Trebouxiaceae > Asterochloris > Asterochloris erici. The sequence continues at coordinate 61,254 of JAAMXJ010000729.1, read as the reverse complement.
ATCGGCGTCTCAGCAAGATGTCTTAGCAAGCTGCTCTGCACACCGCCCAGCAATAGATGCGCACTGCCTCAACACTGAGATGCCATCACTTATGCGCCAGGCTTGTCGATTCAATGCCAGAAGCAAGGTATCAGAGCACTTGCAATGGCGGCACGCCAGACATGGCAAGCCTGAGTGGCAGCTGTGTCCCCAGAGGCCTCAGAGTACCTGACAGCCGCCCCCAGAGCGTTTGTCAGCACTCAAGCAGGCAGGTCAAATGCACGTTCCTGCCTGCTGCCAGCGGCAGAGCGGTTGAACCGCAGGATGCCTCGGGGGCGTCATCAAGCCTGGGTGTCGGGCACTGTGGTGCCCGTCAGAGCATCGCAAGCATGGGTGGCGATCCACGCCGGCAGCCCTGGCAACATGAGGCACCCCACCTGACGGGCAGCAGTAGCGTCTGAGGCCTCAGCCTTCCGGGCAGCCACACCCACAGCGTCCAGGGCGTCCTGCACAGCCACCTCGGCCTGCTTCTGGGCCTCCTTCCTGGCCTGCTTGCGCTGCTGGCTGGTCTCAAAGTCGCTCTCCTCAAAGCTGGTCTCCAGGAAGGTCAGCTCGGCCAGCGCCTTGCTGAGGGCTGACTGAGTCTCCTTGGCCACGGCAGAGGCCTGCACAGGGGCCAGGAGGAGCCTGCTGATCATAGCAGAGCAGTGAAACGCCTGAGCTTTGTTGTGGTGGACCTGACTGCCTGCATAAGCCACAGCAGAGGACTGCCTGATGTGTGACGCTGCGCAGCCGTGATGGCAAGCCTCCTCAAGCAGTGTCCAGGCTGTGCCTCTTTGGGCATGCAGAGGCACGCAGGGACAAAGTCGCCTCCTCACGTCTGCTACAACCTTGCAGCTCCTAGGCTGCTACCACTCCCTGCACAGCCAGACGGCCGGCCTGCTGAGCGCAGATGCTGAGTCCAACAGGTGAGGGTTAGCATCTCCATCACCTTGCAGACCTTGAAGATGCTATGAGGCAGGCTGGCAGCAGAGCAGGAAAGGTTTCACATGCCTTGCAGCAGGGGGACAACCTGACAGGATGCACTGCCTCTTCAAACCCCTGGCAGAGAGTGCATTGCTGAGGGTGCACTGCCTCAGCAGCTCCCTTCAGGCCATGTCTTGCATCCAACACCTGTCGACAGCGATCTCAGCCGAGTGCAAGGCAGCTCCATGACCCTCCCTGCGTCGCAATTGAGGCCGCCTGGCTTCCAGCAGGCAGCTGCTCTCCAGGTAGTCCCCCACGGCTGCACTGCTGCAGCAGCTCCCTTGACTGCAAGGCCTCACCTCCATCTCTTCACGCACAGCGCTCTCGGCCGAGCGCATGGCCGCCGATGCCACCTCCTCTGCAGAGACAGCTGAATTGTCTGCGGCCTGGGCGCGCTCCTCCAGCGCCTCGCACTGCAGGAAATACAAGAAGACAACTGTCACTGAGAGCAGGCATGTCAGAGTGCCAGCAGCAGCAGAGGCTGGGGGCAAACAGCACACGCAAAACAGGCTCAAGGTGTGCACTTCAGCAACGAGCATGCAGCGCATGACATGTTACATGACATTCTGCAGTGTCATGGCCTGCAGGTGACCCCTGAGGCTGCCACTCTGGCTGCAGATGGCAACCCCGGGCTGACCTTCACGCTCAGCTCCTGCAGGGTTTCTGTGACCCTCTGCAGGTCCTGCTCCTTCTTGGCCAGCATGGCAGCCAGGTCCTCCCCCTCAGAGGCCGCCAGGTCCACAGTCTGCGCCAAGTCCTGAGCAGGGGCCTTCTGCCTGATGCTGGCGTCCACCTGCAACACAGCCAGGCCTTCAGGTCTGGCGTCTGTTCAAGGTCCTCTCTGGAGGCCTTCTCCTCCAGCAGAGCTGGGCCTTGCAGGCACAGCACCTCAGCTAGGGCCTGTGAGGAGGGCTCCGCTTGCTGCTGCTGGCCTTCACCTGCAGTGCAGCAGGGCTCTTCAGGTCCATGGTCTTGGAAAACATTCTGTGCAAAGGCCTGCTCCTTGCTGCTTGCCTCAACCTGCAGCACGGCCAGGCCTGTCAGCGCTCTCGTAAGGTGCAAGTGTGGCGCAAGGGCGGGGAAGAGGTGTGCGCAGCAGCACAGCGCCAGCACACTGCAGCACCATTTGGCAGGCAGCAACAATCATGTCAGGGGCGAGGCAGTTGAGATCAACAGACAGGAACCAGCCCTGTTGCATCAACAGCAAGCTGCCTGCTCCCCTCAGGTAGCACGCTGCCCAGCTCTGAACGACTGTGGTGCTGGTCAGCACCTTGGCCTCCTCAAGAAGCAGCCTCTCCTGCTGGGCCCGCAGCTCCTGGAGGTCCTTCAGCAGCTTCTGCTTCACGATCTCGGCGGACTCCATGTCAGCAACCGCCTGGTCCACACGGGCACGGGCCTTCACATGAGCTTCGCGGGCATTAATGGCCAGCTGGGCGACCTTCTGGGCCTGCAGGGGGAAAGCTGCAGTCGGTCAGGCAGGCAGCGCAGGGGCAGCAGTGTCAGGCTGAACCTCTTGTGCAAGTGTGCCCATCAGGACGAATCTTGTCAGTCTGCAGGCGGGCAGGCTTTCCAGTGGCAGCCTTGGCGAGGCGGCAGCAGCAGCCCAGGCAGCCCCACAGGCTCCTACTGCTGCTCACGGAGCGCGTTGCGGCCTGACTGCTGATATCCACAGGCACAGGGTTTGCAGGCAGCAGCACAGGTCTCCATGCGGGTTATGCATGCAGGTGGTGAGGACTGACCTCCCCTTCGAGATCCTCTCGAATCTGCGCCGAGGACTGAACACGCCGGTGAGCGCGGTGCAGCGCCTCCTTCAGGGGCTCCAGCTCCTCGGGCGTGTCCAGGTGCCTGGGCAGCTGCAGGGGTAGGCCGCCCTGCACAGGGGAAGGACACTGACATCAGTGAAAGGTGTCATGAGCTGTGAGCAGGCATTGTGTGTGCCACACTGCCAGATGTGGGGTGTCCAGGTGCCTGGGCACTTGCAGGGGTGTCCCCCTCTGGAGCGCAGGCGATGGCAGTGACATCAGTGAAGTCTGAGTGCGGTGGGTGTCTGAGCTGTGCACAGTGATCCTGCTGTCAGCCACGGTGTGTTCAAGTGCTTGGGACAGGTACAGGGGTCGCTTCCTTCCCTCGCACAGCAATGCAGGGCCGCCCAGGTGCGGCAAGGGTCCATCGGTATGCATCTGGGGTCATCCTGCGCCACAAGCCACTCTTGAGGGGGACGCCAAGCTGCAGATGCGCCATGACACAAGGACAGGCAGCATGGCACCCCCAAGAGTCACGAACTCTGCTCCACTCTGCATGGCTTGCATGGCCACATCGAGCAGATGCTGACCTCAGGTGATTTCCCGACGCCATTGTCCATGGAGTGTGTTGAGCGGAATGAGGCTGAGCCTCCGGCAGAGCTTGATGCATTGTTGGCCTGCCTGCATGGCAGGGGCATTGGCAGATGTGCATCACATTGCTTGGCCAAATCGCCTGTCATCAGAGAGGAGCTCTGCAGGTGAGCTGTTCATCAAGCCATGCAACAGCAATTTTGCCTGTTCTGCCTGCTGGGGCCTCCCCTGCGCTGATTGATGTGCAGGTTCAAAGGGCATCCGCCTGAGTGCTGGGGCCTCCTGCTGGCTGAGGGGATTCGCTGCGGCAGACCAAGCATCTGCCCACCGGCCCTGACATGAGATGTCATGACCCCCTGAATTGCAAGCAGCTAGTGCATTGGCCGAAGTGCTTTCGTGCTGCTCATGCAATTCTGCCTAAGGAAAGCAAATAGCAACAGATGCTCAACCTTTCATTAGCTGTCACAGCGGGCATGTAGCCTGCTATGCGCCAGCTGTCTGTCTGTGAATTGTGAGCCCGGCAACATCGCATCAGCAGGAGCTGACAACATCTGAAGGCCACCCTGGCAACTGTAATCATTGCTGCACATGACAGCTTGGCCAAGCAAACAGCAACTATGTAGTACAGACGCTTCTCTTGGAACAGCCTTCCTAGTGACAATACACCAAAGACTGCAGAGTGGCCATCAGCAGCTTGGCTGCTGCATGAGGCCTTGATGTATGCTTCCAGATCATCTGACGGGCTCCTCGGCAGCATTGAAGGAGTCACAGCGCTGGACTGCTTCTGCAGGCAGCAGGCCTAGCAGTCTTTGCTTGGGAGGCGGCCACCAGCCGCTAGCCCTTGCTGAGCCTCAAAGGAGCTCAGTGTGCGTCTCAGGACAGCAGAACGCAGAAACTCATGCTGATCTTTAAGATTGGCTTGTCTCAGCATCCTGACAAATATGTCACTGGTGATGTGTAGCTCATCAGAGTCTCAACGCTGCCTCAGCTACCCCAGGGCATGCACAATCGCCTCAGAGAGGTGACCAAAGAGGGTGCAGATGAGCAGATGAGACTTCTGTGGATGCTGCTGATGCTGGGGGCACCATCATCAGGCGGCAACAGGACGCTCTAGCATCTCCAATCCCGCCGCCAGCTGCCATGTCGCCAGCCTGAGGGTCTTTGCCCTCCTGCTGCCCCGCAGCTGCTCCCTGCAGGGAGCCATGCGCTGCGGGCACCACCTCAGGAGGTGCTGGCTCAGATGCAAGACGTCTGTGTTGTGAGGCCGCACTTCAGGGTCGGACAAGCTTGTAAGGCTGGCAGTGGCTATGAGAGCCACACCTGACAGTGTCTGGCATGGTTCAGCAGCGTGCACTTAGATGCGCAGAATGCAACAAGTCTGCAGGCACCATCAGGAATGCCTGAAGAGAAGGGGACAGCAGGATTCTGCAAGCACAACAGACCAAATGGTCCACTGAATAGCCGCTCTCATGGGCTCCTGGCAACATGCCAGGGTCAGTGTTAGAGGTCTTCTTGTAGGCCTGGCTGCCCTATGATATGGTTTAAGCCTCATGCTTACGTGTGAGCCAATTGATGCCTGATTTCATGTCACATCCCAGGTTAAAGGTGCAAGCTGGTGACCACGGCTGGTGACCTTCACGATAATGCACAACCAACATGAAGGGCAGCTGCTGGAGTGCACCAGTGCAGCTCAGGGGCAGCACGGCGGGGAGAGCAGCTGCTTCAGCAGCCAGTCAGTCAAGTTCAATTGGCTCTGCTCCCATCTCCTTCTGGCGCTTGCCAGACATCTCCTCTGCAGGCGCCTCAGCCTTCCGCTTGCCCTTTCCGTTGGTTTGTGCACTCGCAGCCCCCACCACATGTTGTTGCTCAGCGCCGTCCTCGACAATCATCAAGTCGCCGCTATCTGCCCTTGGCATGGGGTGCTGGCCTGCAGCAGGCAGGCAATTGTCATGGGATTCCAGCACAAGTGCTACCATGACTGGTCCAAACGCAGCATGACAGTGGCCGCAACCACTAAACGGTTGCAGGTTCTCATATTGGGGGGCTTAGCAGGCGCTCGCTTATGCTGTTTGAGTCAGTGCAGAGCATCTTGGCAGCGCCACAAGCTACATGCAGTCACTGCAGATGGGCCTGTCAGGGAACCGCTGTTGGCTCCTCTGTGTGATCACACCAGCTCACCAGCGGAAGGCCCAGGCTTGCTGGGATCCTGCGATGCGGCCTGCGTGACCTCTGGAACGGCACCTTGCAGCGTGAATCCTTCAGGGCACTGCTCTTCATCAAAGTCATCCTGCAGCAGTCCATTTTGGGTCCTGCGTGTGCTAGGCATGGCGTCTCCTGGGGCAGTCGGTAGCACGTCCAGCAAATACTAGGGCGGCAATGCGCAGAGTGCTGTGTGTGAATTATATCTTTGATAAGGGGTGGCAAGACGGAGCGCAGCATGCGCTGCAGCACAGGCAAGACTATGTGAATATGCGGTGGGCTCCTCACATGCAGCCATGCAGAACAACAGAGAACGGCGCGCTGCAGGACGAGCCAGGGTTGACCAGTGCACCTCAAAGCAGGGGCAGCTGCCGACATGGCTCGAATAGCTGCTCATTGGGTGCCCCTGCCAATGAGTCACATAGCAGAACGGTGAGCTCCCCACAGCATATTCCAAGGTGGGCATTCCACAGGGCTTTCAGGTTCTTCTTTCAGAAGTCTACAGCAGTCCCATTGCCACTCAACAGGCAGCCACTGCTGCACCTTGTGCGTCACTACTATCTGAACCTTGAAGTGCTGCGCCTGATCATCCACCTGCAGGATTGACCCGTTGGTGATGCCGCCGCCTGCAGCAGCATATTCAGCACCTCAGGCCTTGGCAGTGCAATGAATAGGAGCCATTGTATGCCCAGATTTTGGGTCAAGACCGAGATAAGCGGCAACCTCAGACGCTGCATGCCAGCTTGGCATTGTTGCACATGCAATCTGCTCTGCAAAACCCAAACCTGTTTCCACGGGCAGCAATCACTGACAACACGCCACCTGCTCCACCTGGCAGCAGGTTGCTAAGGTGGGCGGGTTCTTCTGCCAAGCCCTGCTGCAGCACATGCCATGACACCACCCAAAGCTTGCCACAGCCTCGGCGCTCGGGTAATCACTGCCGTCTAGGATGCTCGGTAAGTCACCTACAGCGCTTTGCTGGAACAGGCTGCATACTCTGCCCAGCTCTGCCTCACACACACTACCAGAGACATGACCAGTGGCAGCGCACCACTGTCTTACCCCGCAGCACCTGCAGCGGCTTGCCATGGTGAGCTCGCATCCCGTCAGACCACGCAAGCACGGACTCCTGATCTGGCATGGCTGATGTCTCCGCCCAGCATCAATGCAATACTCTGCAGAAGCAGCTTGGGGAAGTGCCAGACCCTGCTTGACCAACTGGTGTCATCCCTGAACCGCCCTGTCGCACACCTGGCAGCGCCTGCAGCATCTTGCCGAGGTGGGCAGCATTCTCTGCCACCTCATCGTCCTCCAAGCCCTCCCCTTCCTCGTACATGAACTCACCACACATGATGGAGGGCTCATGCACCGACAGGCGCCGCTTCAGCACCTGTAAAACAGCAAGCTGGAGCTGCTTGGCAAACATATTGGGTGGTGCAATTCACATCTCCCTGGCCAAAGAGCACCTCCCCAGCCTGAGGGCTGACTGGTAGCCTGCACTGCGCATGGTCTTAATGAACCACGCCAGAGAGACTCCTGCAGCACTGCCATATGGCAGCACTGCCAAAGGGCAACAGCTGTATGACATGCTGTCTAAACACGCTGTGGACAGGCAACCCATGTCCCTTACCAGAGGGCTACTCCACAACGACTTGCTGCTCTGATCTGCACTGCACACCTTGTTTATGAACTGCGCCAGGGTCGTGCTGGTGGTGTTGATCTGCAGGTGCAGCTGGGCCGTCCCACAGACCATGCAACTGGGGTTGGGCTTGTCCGTCGCCAGAGCCTGGACCAGCATGCGCATCCCCACCGGGCGCTGCACCAGGAAGGTGGTCTGCAAGCAGGGCAGGGAGCAGCAAGCTGTCAGCTGTGGCATTGTCAGGCATCAGCAAAGATGTCTGCTGGCATGGAAGGGAGCAGTTTTTGCCATGCGCATCCCGACTGGGCGCTGCACCAGGAAGGTGGTTTGCAGGGCAGGGCAGTATCAGGGCAGAGTCAGGCGCAACACACGGCTTGGAGGCCAGACATCCCTGCAGCAGAAGAGGCATGAAGGCCAAGAGGTCCCAGAGCAGCAGTAAGAGTGCGAAAGAGAAAAGGGTTGCAGGGCCGGACATAGCTGCAGCAGGAGCAGGGTTTTGACAAGAAGGCCTGCAGACGAGAGATCTGCTGCAGCCTTAAGCACCAGGCCAGGGTGCGGCACAACAGCCCCTAGGTCACAGGGCAGCGTGCCTTGCAAGCCTCAGGCACGTCCGCAAGGAGCTTCAGCGCCTCGATGACGATGAAGCCGGAGATGACGGCGTTGGTGGTTGCGATGGCGTGAATGATGTTGCCAGCCATGCCCTGCAGCATGACAGCATGGCAGTCACTAAACAGGGGCCAAGTCATGCACAAGCTGGGCTTGGAGTGTAGCCTAGAGCCTACGACATGCCCTGCAGCCGCTTGCTTGTATGCTAAACCAGGCTGATGCGGTTGCAGCAGCTACAATCTGGGTTGCTGCTCTCAAAACATCAGGATGAGCCCCTGGTCAAAGCATGCTCACATGTTCGTCGTAGCTGAGAGTCAACAGACTACTGCTTGTGCACGATGCACGCTGCAGCTACAGATCATCACAGCTGCAGCGTGCGCCATGTGCTGTTGCAGCGTGCACCATGCTCTGCAATTGATCATTGCTGCAGTCGCAACTGCCCACCTTGGCATCAAACAAAGCCTGTGTAGGGATCCCGTAGGCCAGCGACCTCAAGTTGGAGGCTGCTGCCACGAACTCCACCGCCAGATCGTCGTCCTTGTCAAACACTGCTGCGCCTATGTCGCTGCTGCGCTGCTCCACAAACAGGCGGATGCTCTCGATGAACACCTGCAGGTGGCAGGAGGAGTTGGGGACTTGGGCAATGCTCATGTTTGACCAGGCTGCGCTCCAGGCCTATGTCACTGCTAGCAGGCTCACTAAACAAGCGGATGCTGTTGATGGACAGCGCTGTGCTCTTGGCTGCAGTGGCCCCATTGTCAGCCTGCCAGGTGACTGCATTGGTAAAACCTGCTAGCCCTTGCTCTCAGACAGGGGCTGCTAGGCCAGCTCTGTCCATCTGCTGTGTAGCTGTGTCAAAGATTGACCCGCACTGCGCATCCTTCAATGTTGAGCTGGCTCTCACCTTGATAATGAACACCCTGCCACCCTCAATGGAAACACCAGCCCCCACCTTGGGCTTGTGCTGGTCGAATGGCCCAGCAAGTGGCAGGGGCAGGCTGTTGAGCACAGCACACTTTGCTACAATCACACAACACCGCCACTGTCCTTGCCCACATCTGCTTGGCACCCATGGCTCTGGCCCCACCTTGGTGTTCTCCTCCAGGCACCACTGCTTGTGTTGGTCCGACAGCCCCAGGGAGCGGCAGGCGCTGGGCTGCACACCAGCCTCAGGCACGTGACCTCCTGCTAGACCGTTGGCCTGGTGGCTGGAATGCGGCAGGATTGCGTCTACGTCCAGCGCCTTCGGTCTGCTGCGCGTCTTCCACAGCTCCTGCAGGCAGCACTCAGCTGCGTTTCAGGGCTCCCCATGTCAAGAGCGCTGCTGCAAGCAAGACTGGCCGTGGCATCAGTGGCAGCGTGCCCAGTAGGGGCGCTGCTCGCAAAAGTGGCTTTGTCACAGCCAGACAGCCTTGCCCAGCCTGGATGCCATCCCCATATCAGGTTAAACCTGGACAAAACCCTTCCAGCTCCTGACCTCCATGCTGAGCACTCGCTGGATGTCGTCGTGGTACACGCGCCTGAAGATGCGCCGGGCGTAGGTCTCGGGCTCCTCCCCTTCTTGCCTCAGGAAGACGGAGGGGTCCTCTGCCTCAGCCTTCTGCGCGTCCGTGGTGCTGGGATCGCTGCTGGCTGCCGCAGGGCCCTCGAGGGGATCTTGAGGGGCTGCGCCCTCATCCAGGTCTGTGATGCTGTCAGCCCTGCAGGAAGAGGCGGCAATGTCTCTGGCAAGGCTGTCTACCAGTGGGTCATGCCTGGAGCCGGCATCACGCCATGCTGTCTGGCAAGCTGTGGCAGTGCCAGCGTCTAGGAAATAAGGTCTCCCCAGCCCACACAATGCATCATACAGAGCCCACGCTGATGGAAGCACCAGCCGGGGACTGTGTGGCCTTTTCAAGGCATTTTATACCTTTAAGACGTTGTCTGTACACCAGGCAGCACAGCAGCTGAAGGCAGCACAACAGCCCCAGCAGTGCTGCAGCCCAACCTGCCAGGTTTTGACCAGCCCACCCTTTGCCAGAAGATGCAGTATTGTGGCCTCGGCTGCTATTCAGCCAGCATGCTGTGCAGCACCTGCAGCTGCATCTGCCTGCCACTGAGACGGCAGCTCCCTGCCTCACACATTGCAGCAGACAGCCTTTGATGCATACCAATCAGCAGGCAGTGCAGCTCAGCCGCCTCCTCACTGGAAAGGCAGCTGTTCGCCTCGGACAGTGCAGCAGGCAGCATTCCGGCCTACTGACCAGCATGCAGAGCAGCAGCTGCCGTTGGGCTCCCTTGGCCTAGGGAACAGCAGCTTCTTGACCCAGACAAAGCCTGGTGCTCACCTCTTTTAGCTGCATCCTAGGCTGTGGCTTGACTCCCCTGTGTTTGCCCAACAGCGCTTCATTTGCCCGGAAAAAGCAGCCTGCAGCTTGTCACTGCCCTCCAGCAGCACTCTCAAGCGGCAGCTGCAGCCAGCAGCCATGCTGACCTGCCAAACAGCCTTTGAAAGAGCAGCTCCTTGGCCCACACAATGCAGTGGATGGGCTTGTCTGGCGTGTTGCGGATGGTGCACACAGGGAAGCTCTTGGGCGCCGGCTTTGGCTTGCACTCAAAGCACTCCGTCTGGCCCTTGATGTGCACGCTGGCCTGCAAGCGGATGAAGAGAGTTGCCTTGGCAATATAGATTTGCTTGAAGCAGAAGCCTGTGCTAGTGGCATGAAGCAGGTTGTACAAGGGATGGAAAACCCAGCTGCATGTTGCTCAACCCAGCAGCCGCACCGCACATGTTGCCGCACCCATCACATGCCACACCATGCGTAAGTCTGGAAGCCCACCTGCCCCAGGTACCCAGTCGTCCCCGACTCCACCAGAGGGGTCTCAGCTGCCAGGCACAGCCTGTTGACATGGCGTCGTGCCTCCAGGTTGTCCAGCCCGTTCAGCACCAGGTCAAAGCCCCGGAAGAAGTTGACGTCGTACTGCGTCTCCTTGACATTGCCCTGCAGGCAACAACAGGGTGCATGGGTGCACTGCCGCATGGCAGGGGACCGGCACCAGCACCAGAGGACCCTGAAGCAGTCCACTTCTCAGAACAGATCCTTCACAAGCCCAGGATCCTTCACAAGCCCAGAGCTTGTCCATCGGCAGTGTTACTGGTGAATGCAGGGCAGGCCAAATCTGGAATGTCTCCAGGCAGAGCAGATGCATCTGACCACCCCCCTCTGCATGCTGCATGTTGCTCCACAGAGCCACCACAGAGTCCCTGCGGCTGACTGAGGAACTAGGGGTCATCAGCTCCCTTTGCAGCACATCTGGTGCGCCATGATGCTGGCTTTGTGCCAGAAATGCCCACCGCCAGCACAAACAGCTGTTGACAGCGGCTGGCTCTCTGAGGACCTCAATGCAATGCATGACGTGCGCCCCGATGCTGGCGTCGTGCAGGGATCACCAGACTGTCATTGCAAAGGAGCCACACTGTAAGTCTGCCTCAGCACTGCACCTCTCCAGGTGCGCCAACTGACCTGATGCGCCATGATGTTGGCGTTGGGTCGGAAGCGCTTGACTGCCTCGGCCGCCACCTTGGCCTTGCTCTCGCCCACGTGGCGCTTGCGGAACAGGAATTGTCGGTTCAGGTTGCTGGTCTCGATGGTGTCCATGTCGATCTGCAGCCAGGCAGTGTGAGATGCTGCAGGCTGGAGTACACGGACGTGCGTATGGTTTGCTCATCTCAGTGGTGCCCCTATCAACCTGCAGGTAGGTGAGCAGCCACTCTGGAAAGTGTATAGGGCAGCGCCACTTCAGTTGCCGGTCCATGCCAACTGACAGGCAGGAAGGCAGGAGTGTGAGGTGGCTGCAGGGGATGCCCAGACAGGAGTTAGGTCCTGTCAGGAATGCTGGCTGCAATTCCTATCGTGCCCACTGCAGGCAGCCAGGCAGAGGTGTGAGGTGCTGAAGGGCATTCGAGGGACCCACAAACGCAGCTGAAGGGTCTGCGCATGTCCAAGAGCCAGCATGAGGCACTGTGTGATTGCTGAAGGGTGGTGGATCAATGGCAGCTTGAGGTTGCACGCTTCAATGCTGTGTAGGCTGGCAGTCATCTGTAGGCAGCGATGAGAGTTAGCTGGAGGCAAGCCAGCCTGACTGCCAGGCTCCTGAGCAGCATGCCTGTTGCCTTCGCTGCAGCCCGACTGCTCTGTGCAGATTGTGTCGATGGCTCACCACCTGGATGTGCTGAAAGCCTGTGAGGACCAGGGTCTTCAGCAGCTCACATCCAATGCCACCAGCCCCCACGCACAGCACCTTTGCAGCTTTGACCTGCAGCAAATGTGAGGTGGTATCTGTTGCTGCCTTTGATGAACATGGGAGCAGCACGTTGAGATCCATCATCAAATCAGGGGCAGAGGATTCCTGAGACAGGAGTTCTTCTGCCTGCCTTTTCTGCCAAAGCCTGGGAAGAGGCGACTGCAGGCCAGGAAGGCTTCTGCACCGCCATTTGGCCTGAGTTTTGCCTTGCTGTGCTTTGATGGAAGCCTGGCTCAATGATTCCTCTGTCTCTTGAATGTCGCCTTTGCAACGATCCTTGGATTCAAGACAACGAAGCCAAAGTCTAATGGGCACATGGCAAGAAAGCCAATGTGAAAGCACATGTCAACTGTGCACTCCGAGGCCTGACCAGCTGCCTTGTCATGAGCCACATCGAGTATAGCCTTGACAGATCCGCTGCCCTCAAAATCCTGCTGCACTCTGCCAAGTATCCTGCAGCAGCAATCAACGGTGTCCTCTTGGGCAAGGTCAAGCCCACAAAGCAGCAGGTTGTAGCAGCAGATCCGGGATCTCCCAGAACAGAGAGACTGCAGCTTGACATTGTGGATGCAGTGCCCCTGCTGCATAATTTCTTGACTTTAGCCCCAGCACTGGAGACAGCACTGGCACTGGTGAGGCAGTCTCCCTTTGTAAATGCCGTAAAGTGCCTGCTACACAGTGCCATGTCATGCTGGGCGACCTAACTGCTCCATGAGGCCTTACCATCAAGACCACAGTGGCTCAGCTCCTGAAGAGCCATTATTGCACCTTTTGCTCATGATGTGAGCCTTCTCCTGGGCCTGCAGGTCGATGCCTATGCAAAACAGTCAGGCCTGCAGATCCTGGGCCTCTACCATGCCAACGCCCTCATAATAGACACAGAGCTCGGCAGCACTGCAAAGAAGCTAGCAGACAAGCTGGTCCTGCACAACCCTCACAGCTGCATACTGCTGGTGAGTGCCTGTGTGTGAGTGTGTCCGTAGCACTTGCCTTTCGCATGCCGTCCTGGTCGGACTGCTGTTGTGATGCATGTGCTCCCTGTCTGGCTGCCTGCTGCGTCTTACATCAGGTTGTGCTTCTGCAGGTAGACAATGCAAGGCTGCAGAGCTTCTTCAAGGAGCAGGGTGATGTCCCCTTGCAGGTGTGCGGGGATACAGTCTGACCCTGCGTCTGAGTGTCCGATGCCCAACTGAGACTCTGTCTGCCGGCACAAGTCTGCCAGTCACGACGTCGCATGACATTTAGCTGTATTTGCAGTTGTTCACGCCAGACGCTAGAGGGTGGGCCAGGGCTCAAAAGGGTTCCAATGCAGACCTCACTTGTCCATCTGGTGGCCTAGCAAAGCTGTTCCTTCAGTACCACAGTGAGGGCAGACATCGGAGATTGTCAGATTTTGACGATCACCTAAATGATCCCAGCAAGTGAGTCTGTGCTATGTCTGCCTGCTCTGGCTGAGCTCATGTTGACGCGTTGTGCCCTCACCTGCAGGGACTGGCTGAACAGCTCATTGCTCAGTTAGTTGTATCCCAGAACAAACTCCCTGTGAACGCCATGCACTAGTGCTGCACACGCCCACAGCCCAATGATTTGCAAGCTTACAAAAAGTAGGCCCGACAAGCTGCCAACCATGAAGGTCTCTGAGAAAGTTGTCTCTAGGGATCTCAAGCTGAAACACAGCAGAGGAAGAGCTGCTGCCTGAGAAATTGTGAAATGGTGGTTCAAATGAACTTCTCGATTGTTGCTGACAGAGTGCTCTTGGGCACTGCGCCAATGATGGTCTCCTGCTTGGCGCCATCCTTGAACAGCATCACTGTTGGGATGCTCCTGATGCCATACTCCAGGGCCACACCAGGACTCTCATCTGTGTTCAGCTTGTACTGCAGGTGCACAGGAGAGCACAACGTCAGCAGTCTGCCTGAGGGCGATGGGTCAGCTGAAGGCCTGCACATTGCGACATCAGAGTGCCTAAGCAGGCTGCGCTCCGCATGGGTCTCTGGCTGGCTGTGGGGTGACATGAGGGCAGCAGCAGAAACAGGTCTCTGCTGGCCGGCATGGACTGACGCCCACAACAGCTGGACATGCAGCAGCTCTTTGGCATACTGCCAGTCTTGCCTGCACACTGCTGACTGACCAGAAGATCTGCTGATTGCCAATCTCAAGGATGGCTGCAGTCCACCTTGTCTCAACACAACACAATGGATACACATCACTCATGGGTTTGGGCTGCCCACCTTCCCATCTCTGTGAACGCAGGCCATCCCTGGACAGCAGTGTGCACAGCCAGTTCCTTGACTCACACCCTTTGCATTCAGTCCACAGGATGGCAGTGCCAGGCCCTGTACCTGAGAGTGAGCGCCGCTGCCCCTCAACACCCAGGAGCCCAGTCTCCGTCACCCTGTGCATGCAGATCATCACCTGTGCTAGGACAGCTACAGGTACCCCGCTAATCACAGCCCTTCCTTGGCTTCACGACAGCTGATGCAAGGCCAGGCCGGGCCATGAGTCCACCACTTGACCCCAACGCTGCGACAGTGGTGCTCTGCTCCACCAGCAGCCGATCCCCCTCGCCGCTTGCTTCAGGCAATAGGACTCACCGCCTTGATCTTTCCCTCATACTCGATTGCCAGCTCATCGACCAGGGGAGCAATCATGCGGCAAGGGCCACACCAGGGCGCCCAGAAGTCCACGATGACGGGCACATTGCTCTCCAGCACCAGCTCCTTGAAGTTGTTATCTGTCACGGGGCCAGCTGCAGGACAGGGCGGCGAGCAGGTCAGTGGTGATGCATACTTGACTTGTGGTGCTGCGGCCCCCAGCAGGGGCATGCTGCTGGGCTGTCGGCTGGCCGTGAGTCCAACAGGGTGCTGCGACAATGCTGTGCTTCAGGGCAGTGCGGAGGGCAATGGCAGCAGCAGGTGAGGTGTGCGCTGGAACCTGTTTCTGAGGTTCCATCACACACATACACATACAGTGCAAGCAAGTTGACCCCCAGAGGTGTGACCGACAGAAGCTACACTGGCCACACCCAATAGCTCAATTCTATCTGCGCTTGAGGAATGGTTTGCATGCTGCTTGGTGATGTGGGGGGCAGGCCTGCACCCCTACAAGATCTGTGCAGCTCAACAAGTGCGCAAGCAGGGCTCTGTCCCCTACTGTGTGGCTGATGGCTGCGGCACCAAAGCGCGCTGCCATGCTGCACAAAGCCCATGCAGTTGATGCATATGCAGCAGGTCGCGCACAGCTCACCAGCCTCAGTCTGCGCTTGTTGTGCTGCCACCAGGTGCCTGCAGCTGTGGCGCCTGTGCTGCCTGGGATAAAGTGCTGCTCTCTGTGCCCCCAGGGCGTTGCCAGCTCGGAAAGAAGCAGCGCGTGACACCTGGCTGGGAGCCAGAGGCCTCACGGAGCCGGACATAAGGAGCGCTCCTGGCATCCTCAGATGTGGCCCACAGATCTCTCCCTGCTAGCCTTATCTGCTGGAAGGCAGCGATCACCCTTCTGAATGACGCCTGTGCAAGACAATGAACACACTCTGTTGGGTCCGATAACAGCAGCTAGGTTAGGTTTCCACAACTGTTCGGCAGTTTTTGTGCGGGCTGCTGGGCCTCACTTGCCCAGCTGCAGAGGCTGCAGACAGGCAGGCTCTTATAAAGGCTCACTGTAGAATAGAATGCAGTCAGCAGCTGAAGCTCATGACTGGCCCTGCCTCGGAAGCCGGTGTCACAGAGCATAATCGAAGGGATGTGGTGCACTTATGCTTTGCAGTGCGAGACAGCTCATGCCAGGAGTCTTGCTTCTCAGTGGCACTCCGGTCAGCAATGAGTGTGAGGGGCCACTGTAATGGACTCGCATGCGCCTGAAGGGCGCTGGAAGCTAGTCAAAAGAGGCAATGGCACATGGAGGAAACCTCAAAGACTCATCAGACACGATGGGGAGGAAGCGGCTTCTGCCTCCCCAGCCCACAGCGCACATGGGTCAGGCATTGATGGTGTGCTGCTGAGCACTCAAGAGAGAGGGGTAAAAAGCTTCCCAAAATAGTGAACTTACACTTACACGGATGCACTGGGAAGCAGGCAGCCAAATTTGCCACCTGCGCCCTGGCATAACTGCAGGGACGCACAGGAAAGTGACTGTGTCTGGGCTGCTGCCTGACGTTGCAAGTCTGTTGGCAGCAGGAACTGTTGCTGCATGTTTGCAATGCCGCTATGCAATTGGGCTGAATCCTGGCAGAGGCCTGTCAAGGCTCAGTTCCTGCTGCTGACAAGCATCATCCTACAAGACCTTTCGGAGACTACTGTCTGCGCCTACTGTTCAAGCCCTGCATGCACGTGGTCACTCCATACCTGGCAGCACAGGCATCATGTACTCTAGTTGTATGATTCTCATTGTATGATTGCCCAGCTATCCAGAGGCTGGCTTTGACCTCCAAGAAGGGCAGCAATGTCGACCTAAACAATTCTCCATGCACTCACGGCAACGTGCATGAAAGCAGCCCCTTGGCTGCGGATCTGCAAACAAGCTGCCCTTGGCTCCTTCAAGTTGACTGCCCTCCACCAGCAGGGCAGGCAGCTGCAGCTGCAAGGAGCGGGGTCCATTTCTGGTATTCCCAAGTCCGGCGCTCTCATGCAAGCCCTGCATGGATGTCTGCCTCACCAAAGCTTTTCTTATGGCAGACCTCTCCCCCCAAGCTCGCATGCTGCCACACAGCAGCTGCTGCGATGCCCAGGCTGCCAGCCCTGCTTGTACAGTCAGTCAAGCCAATCAGCCTCGGGCAGGTGCCGCATGATGGCCGCCCAAACATCATCAGTCGCAGCTGCTGCTACAGAGTCAGCAACAGATCCTGCAGTGCCAGCTCCCTCCAGCAATGGCAGTGAGCCTGCTGTGGGCTGGCATCGCCGCACCAGGATTCGGGACATCAAGGTGCGCTAGGGACCAGTGACAAGCTTGTTTCTGAAGCCATCAGCGACCCTCAAGCAATGTGGCGGACCGCTTCATGCTGTATCTGTGTTGCTGCCTACAAAGCCGTGGCAGCTAGGTCCCTGATGGTGCCCTTGCTGAGTTATGAGAACCTTCCGTCCCTCTGCTGCAGGGCAGTGCAGATGGTGGCGAGTCCCTTGTCGGGCAGACATTCTCGGTGCAGGGGTGGGTCAGGACAGTCAGGAACCAGAAGAAGTTTGCTTTCCTGGAGGTGAGCGCACAGTGCTGCAGGCCGCGCACCGTCTGTGGCACTGGGCCACGCGTGATAGGCACTATGCAGAGTCATGCCTGCCACACAATGCCCCACATTGCCCACGCCAGCTGCAGGCAGCATCGCCCTGACCCTGAACAAGGTTCTGATGCATGTCAGTTGGCCCTTGAAGACGCCTGCTGGGTCTGCAGCTGCCGCAGATCCGAGTTGGCTGCCTGGCCCTGCTCTGATGCTGCAGCTGGATGACAGATCTACACTGATGGGCCTGCAAGTCATTTGATATATTGACAGCCTTTCTGCTCTGGTACTCAAGCTGAATGCCAGCTCCGCACTAGTCAGCCTGCAATTCACTGTGAGACCTACGGCCTCCCGCCTCTGGTGCTGCACCTGGTGGTAGACGTGCACTGGTGGCGCGACTGAGTGAGGTTTGCACCTTGCTGCTGCAGCTGAATGATGGTTCCACCCTGGCAGGGCTGCAAGTCATCGTGCAGCCTGACGCAGAGGGTGCCGACCTTCTGGAGGAGGGCTCTGTCAGCACTGGAGCAGCAGTGGCAGTTGTGGGGGAGCTGGTCACCTCTCCCGGGGGCAAGCAGAAGGTGCGACTGCCCGGCGCTTGCAGCTGACGATGACGATGCGTGCTGCTGTCCTGCGAGCAGCCCTTGCTGTCATCCAGGCAACCAAATTTGTCCAGCATGCCTCCAAGAGGCCACACTCCATGGAACGGCTGCAGGTAGAGGTGTGGGCCCTTGTGACAGCCCACATTCCAGTTCCGCAAATGGGAACTCCTACAGCCTGCCTCAAGCCATTCAACAGACACCTCATGCTGTGGCTGCAGGTGGAGCTGCATGCCCAGTCCCACGTGACAGCCTTCAGTCTTGCCAGGGAGCAGCAGCCTGCAGCCACGCACCACATGCCTCATGCTGTGGCAGCAGGAGTGACTGCTGCCTTGCGAGACCGAAGACATTCACAAGGGCGCACACTTTCCTCCTGCAGCCTGCCTCAAGCCACTGAGAAGGCACCTCATGCCGTGGCCGCAGGTGGAGCTGCGCGCCCAGTCCCTGCGCGTCATCGGCGCCTGCGACCCCGAGACCTACCCCCTGCAGAAGAAGCGCCACACTTTAGAGTTCCTGCGCACAATAGCCCACCTGCGGCCCCGGACCAACACCATCGGCGCGGTCTCCCGCGTGCGCAGCGCCCTGGCCTTCGCCACGCACCAGTTCTTCAGGGACAGCGGGTTCCAGTGCGTGCACACCCCCGTGCTGTCTGCCTCGGACTGTGAGGGCGCGGGAGAGATGTTCCAGGTGGGTTGTGTCTCCCCTTTGTTTTGAAGAGGCCGCATTTTGGCTGCCCACCAGTCCTACCAGCTTTTGGAGGAGTGGGATGACCTGTGTGCCCACACCTGTCCTGTTTGTCTTGGTCTGCAATGGATTGAAGAGATTTCCAGGTGCATGGAACATGCTGTGTGGCTGTGCTGAGATATCCAGTTTTCTGGGCATGGTGGTCAACAAAGAAAAGCATACAGGCCCCTTGTTCACCACGCCTGCATCAGTGTGGCCACGTAAGAGCTTCCTGTGACTTCCGTGAGGCAGACCCACCCCAGAAGCAGGCCTGTGTGCCTTTCCATGGTGGTGCAGACTGCTTCTGGTCCCTGGCCGTTTGTAGCTGGCATCCTCAGTCACCTACACGTTAACATGCACTCGCTCCCTGTGCTGTGCCCTGCTCTGCTAGCCCCACCTGTGGTGCTTGCCTACCTGAAAGCTAAGCTGAGCGGTCGAAAGGCATCTGCATGCACTCCCAACCCGCTCTCCACCCAGCTCTGCTGATGCATACATACCCTGCATGCCCTCTACGCAAAACAAGCTGGTTGGCCATGCAGGTCACCACCATGCTGGCCCCCATGAACAAGGCCCAGGCAGAAGGAGCCCCCTCTGCAGAGGATCTGGCTGCCCTGGAGCGTGAGGCCAGCTCCCGCGGCTCAGCTGTGAAGGAGGCCAAGCAGCGCACCAAGGAGAGCGGCAGCGAGGAGGACAGGCATAAGGTGGGGAACTGTGGTGGCGGGGTACTCCTTTTGCCGCGGAGCCACATTGGACCTTTCAGTGGCACCACGGGGTGCCTACCATGCACACAGGCTATGCTATGGACCAAGACAGTGACAGTCTTAAGGACAAGCACAGATGGGGCCTCAGCATGCTAAGGGTACTGCAAGCTTGGACCTTTGCTGGGTGCGTATGACGACATGGGGCCTGTCATGTGCAGGAGCAGCAGGTGCTTCACGAGCTCATGCCGGCCAGGAGCGAGCTGGCCGCAACCCAGGAGCAGGCTTGCCTGGCCTCCAGACCCAAACACATGTTGCTGCGCCACATGTCAGGCGCTGCTCAGAATGAGATAGACCTTGCTGGTTGCTGCAGGAGCAGCAGGTGCTTCATGAGCTCATGCAGGCCAAGGCCAAGCTGGCTGCAGCCCAAGAGCGGGCGCGCCTGGCCCAGGGGCTGCCCCAGACGCAGCAGGGGCGCACAGACTACAGCCAGGACTTCTTTGAGAAGCCTGCCTTCCTGACCGTCTCTGGGCAGTTGAATGCCGAGATCTTCGCCACTGCGCTGTCGGACGTGTACACTTTTGGTAAGCTTTCTCAGCAGATAGCCAAGGTGGCTCTTGGCAAAAGACAGCACAGCTGCAGGTCACGCCGTGGCCGATCAATGGTAGTGGTTGGTGGTTGGGTGGTGGTTGCATGGTAGTTGAGTGGTGCCTGTCACAGTCGCGCCTGCGTCTCACATTGCAACCCCTGTCTGGCAGCTCACCATGTACACAACCGCGCAGCTGTCAGCGCGCCATCAACGCCACCCAGTGGAGCTGCAATGTGCTACCTTGGCATCACGCTCCCGCAGGTCTCCTGTTTCCTTTTCTTACCTCTTCTTTCTGCTGACCCTGCGCTGCTTGCAGTGTGCAGGCCCAACATTTCGCGCTGAGAACAGCAACACAGCTCGTCACCTGGCAGAGTTCTGGATGATCGAGCCCGAGATGGCCTTTGCAGACCTGGCAGACGACATGGCCTGTGCAGAGGTGAGTGCGGTGTTTTGCACGCACTGTTCAGTACTGAGACCTACCAGGGCTGGAGGCAGCCCGCAGGCTGGGAACTTTGTGCGACCGTGGTGCCTGCAGCAGGAAACATCACTGACTGGCACTGCAGACAGGCAGTAGAGCTGTATCTAGGCAGGGTGATGCAGGTAATGTTTTTACAGGAAGTCCCAGCAGGGAAGACAACATGATTGCAGCATATTAGTAAGCTGTCCGCCGTGCAGGCATACTTGAAGCACTGCGTGCGCTACATCCTGGAGCACTGCGCAGAGGACATGGACTTCTTCCAGAAGCAGAATGAGGCTGGCCTTCGACAACGCCTGCAGGTAGTTATTCATCATTCTTTGGCATGCTGGATTGGCTTTCAGGACCCTTTTGGGTGCCTCTAGTGCTGGTGGACCTCACTCCTAAGAGCATGAGGCTAGGTCACAAGACCGCCTCCAGATAGCAGAGGTGAGTGCTGGCAGAAGCTACTGTGCACAGCATACCTGCGCTGCAAACAGGGTAGGCAGCTTCTGGTGGGTGGAGATGCATGGTGGGGGGCCTTGCAGCATCAGCTCAGACATGCAGGACTGCCCTGTAACCTGCTGGACCGCCCTTGCATGTGCGTGCCAGCCAGATGCAGCGGCCCTCCTGCAGCATCATCTGCAACGTGGCACTTCAGAGCAAGGAGTTCTGCATGCAGAGTGAACGCTGGCCCACTCAAAGTGTGCTGCCTTTGCTGTGCAGGCTGTGGTGGACCACCCCTTTGCCCGCGTGTCCTACACAGATGCAGTCGCTCTCCTGCAAAAGGCGTTGGTCAAGTTCGAGTTCCCTGTTAGATGGGGCACTGACCTCCAGAGCGAGCACGAGCGCTACCTTGTGGAGAAGGAGTTCGGAGGGACCCCTTTGTTTGTCACGGACTACCCCCGGGACATCAAGGTGGGCAGTGATGTTGGCACAGCAGCAAGAGCAGGAAGACCTTGGCGCTTGAGAGTCTTTTTGCCGCAGGCCAGGCCTTGGGATGTCAAAGGTATGTCCTGCTGTGCATACCACTGTCTCATTTAGGTTCTGTACCACAAGTTGGCCGTGGCTGCCTGTCCTGGTCAGCCTGAATGCCACAAGCCCATTTCTGCACAAGCAAGGCCAGGCAGGCCTGACTGTGGAAGCCCTGTGAGGAGACGAGGGAGCAGCAGATTCATGGCCAGACTGTGCTGCAGGCCTTCTACATGCGCCTGAACGATGACGGGAAGACAGTGGCTGCCATGGACCTCCTAGTTCCACGCGTCGGGGAGCTGATTGGTGGCAGCCAGAGGGAGGAGCGCCTGGACGTGAGATGGCAGCCCTGCATCAGCTTGTGCTGGCTTCAGGGTGCTGCCCGCATCTCTGCCCTGCCTGCTCTGGGGACGGGCTTGGCGCACAGACACCCAGGATAGGCTGCAGCTGACCCTGGCGGGCTGGACGGCTTTACAAACATGATCAGCACCTGGCGGGGCAGCATGAGGTCTGCAATCTGCAATCTCTGAGCACGACTCTGCTGCTGCAGGTGCTGACTTCCCGGCTGGAGTCCTGCGACCTCAGCCCTGAGGACTACTGGTGGTACCTGGACTTGCGAAGATATGGCTCGGTGCCCCATGCAGGCTTTGGGCTGGGCTTTGAGCGCCTGGTGCAGTTCTGCACCAGTGTTGAGAACATACGGGACGTCATTCCCTTCCCCCGGTACCCCGGCCACTGCGACTTCTGATCATTGCAGCGCTGGCATTTTTGCTGATGTTCATGTGAAAGAGTAGATTGCTCCTGGCCAACAATGGCCCTGCCCATGGCCCAGACGACATGGGCAGTTTGCTCTGGATGTCAAAGCAGATTCACATGTCACACAGCAGCTTTAAGCTTTGTCAAAATCAATCAGTACGACTATACCCATAAACACCCAATGAATTGTTATTGCCTGCGGATGAAGGTTTTGACGATGTGTCTGTCCTGGGTGAGTGCCACCCCTGGCTGCCTCAACGCTGCATGGCTGGGCGCTTGGGCAGGTGCTGGGAGTGGGCTGCATACTCTGCAGATGCAGGCCCTGATGGTTGTCTGTGCAGCAGGCTGTCCACATTGTCTGGCCGCTTTGTGACAACCAACCCCTCTGTCATGATCCGCTGCTTGCGCATTTCGTGAATGCGCTCTGTCTGCTTCTCCCTGCAGTTGAGGTTGATGTGATCACCATCTTGGTACAGCAAAGCTGTCAACCAGGCAGATGGCTGTGCAAACTGAAGTATGCTGACAATTGCTTCAAGCAGAGAATGCGCCTAAAGCATGAGTGCAAGTCAGACCAAAGCCACGTGCAGAAGGCTCTGGTCTCTCTCAGCCAGCGGCGTGACAAGCTCGTGCCCGGCTGAGCTGCCATGACTGTGTCACCTGTTGCCCTGGGAGCTCACAACTTCGGAGGAGGGGTACTGCGGTGCATGCCGCCTGTTCAGCCAAGGCGGAGGTGGAGGCGAGCCAGCATCCTCTCCCCTACACAGTGGAAGTCAACATGGGTGCTTTGGGAATGCAGCAGCTCTCTTGTGCGGCATGGCTGTGCCAACAACAGTGCATGCCGTGGCTGTGATGCAAGGGAAGCTGCAAGCGTGCTGACACACGAGTTGGGTAGCTGTTCAGGCACTCTGCATGCCCAGCTTGAATTACACCGTCAAGCCCTGGTTCTCTACTGGCAGCACCCATCAAAAGCAACTCCATGCACCATGTGGTGGCTGCAAACATGCAGAGATGGTGCTGAGAGGGTGCAGAGGTGAACCAGTGCTGAGTCAATCCTAATAACGGCATTCCATGACCACTCCCACCTCTGTTGAGCGGCCAGGGCTGCTGCGTGCCTCCTGTTCAGCCATGGGGAGGGGCTGGGGCTCCCACTGCGGCTGTCATGCCCTGCCAGCACATCCCCACCATGTGCCAGGATCGTGCTGGGATCCTGCAGAGAGCAGGCCAGCCTGACAGATCCTTGCAAATTGGTGGAGCAATTCCTGAGATCTGTCATGCGTCCTGCGTGTTGCTGCGGCCGAGCTGGGAGTCCTGCTCAGTCCTGCAAAACATGCAGCATGCCTCCACAGCCGGTATCATATGCCTGCTGCCAGCTGCGGCGAGCACTTGCAGCACAGGAAGCTGCAAATTGCTGCTTGGCATGGCACTCTGGGGCTGCACCTGGTCTTCGAATCGCGATTGCTGCTGTTGCATCACATGCTTGACCTGCTCTGCATCAGGCTGGTCCCTGTGGCGCATCTCATGCCAGCCAGGCTTGAACCTGTGCTTCTCAACAACATGCGTCTGCATGACATAAGGGGTGCAGTGGGGTGCAGCTCACAACACTGCGACTGCGGTCACCCTTTCAGCAAATACCTCTGGAGAGGAGGGGCCGCTGCCTTTCAGGAAATCCCAGCTGTCCCTTGCTGGTATCGGCTCAACTCGCCTCCTTCCCTCCGGCTTTGGTGAACCTCTGTCTGGCAGGAAGGCCATCTCACTGCTCGTCAACTGGTGTTGACCTAGCCTCAGCTCACCTGACACTCTCGCAAAATCTGCACTATCGATCTATTTCTGCTGTGCAGTCTTCAGGCATTTCCCAGCACCAGGTCTTTGGACGGAAGGAGATATTGCATCAGCTCATTGCGTAGCCAGAGGTGAGATCAGGTGACATCAGGTGCCTGACCTCCTGAGCCCGGGCAGATCTTGCCTGCCTGCGATCAGGCACACATAAGGCTCCCTGTCGTCGCTGTTCTGGCATTGCCCGAGTCCTGCGCGACATCCCAGCTTGAGGCTTCTGGATCGGAGCACTGCATGCCTGAGACAGCCAGCAGCATGCCCGTGCAGTGCCTGCAGCACTATACACACATCAGATCGGCGATCTGCACATGGCATCTGCCAGTTGTTATATGCAGCCTGAGATCTGCAGGCAGATCATGGTCCAGGCTGCCTCTCCAAGCCTCTAGATGGCTGTCTTTGCAGGTGCTGGCGGTTCAGGGAGGCCGGTGGTGACCTGTTGATCCCGCTGC
This sequence comes from Asterochloris erici, assembly GCA_019693375.1. Classification (NCBI taxonomy): domain Eukaryota; kingdom Viridiplantae; phylum Chlorophyta; class Trebouxiophyceae; order Trebouxiales; family Trebouxiaceae; genus Asterochloris; species Asterochloris erici. Next base: position 36,915 of record JAAMXJ010000729.1, on the reverse strand, counting down.
ACATTCACCTAAGGGAACCCATGAGTCAGGGCCAGATCCGGCATCTGGTGACTTACGACCGCCTCTACATGCCTGCAGATTGATTGTGGCACGACGGCGGCACCATGAGGATGTGGATTCTGCTTCTGCTGCTGCTTGTGGCAGCAGACCGCACTCAGCTGGCAACGGCCGGCAAGGCCACAAAGAGCAGGTCTGCTCCAAGGTGCATCATCACCAACAACAGAAACAGTGCGACACATGGCTTGTGCAGTCACCCGCACATATGTTGCTGCTGCTCGTTCTGGCAGCTCTTATCGCATTTGCTGCAGTACTTGAGCATCCCATCATTTTGTTGTCCTGCTCAATGCGTCAATCAATATGCACTCAGCCGCACTCGCTGGATCTGCGCTGACTGGCATCCCTGCAGCTGCTTTGGAAGAATCAAGAAGCACGTGCTGGGCAGCATGCCCCGCATTGTCAGGGTCACTGTGCATGCAGCTGAAACACCCTGGCAAGTCTGCTGCAGGAAGACCAGCACCAGCAGCGATGGTGCTGTCAACCCTTTTGTGTTCACAATCAGTGCGGCGGCCAACCAGCCACCTGTATCAGAAGTCAGCCCTGAGGAGCTGTGCTGCTAGAGTCTTTGTAACAGCTGCTATGTTTTGTCGGCTGATCAAAGAGCGGGCAGCAATGATTCTCGGTATTGAATGCTGCGCCTGGTTCTGATACACTGCGCAAGTTGTGGCTCAAGACCTTGCATTAGATCTCGCTCTGACTCTCCTATGTGCAGCATTGGGGGCCAACATTTGACCGACCTGAGCTTCTGCGCTGCTCTGATGCAGGCTGTTTCAACCTCACCTGCAGAATCCCTACAGACCATATTGCAGCAGTTCCAGCCTCCGCTGAGTGGCCACCCTCTCACTCCTGTGGATGATCTGGTGGCAGCTATCCAACAGATGGCTGTGACAGCCTCCACCTCAACAACCGCTGAGGAGTGCCCGGCGCTTGGGAATCCCACCTTTGGCCCCTCAGACACTGGAGCAATGCCACAGCAGGCTACCTTGCCAGCCAGTGCCGCCTCCACAGCTGCTGATGCCAGCTGCTCCAGTGCACAGCCAGCCACTCTGGCAGGCTCAGCGGCAGGTGCAGCGCAGGGTGCCACCATCCACGCAGCTGGAGGGCCCGCTGATTCCATCACAGCCGCCACCCTCGCTGCTGCTGTCAATCCAGCAATTGCTGCGCCTGGCAGTGCAGCTTCAGAGCAGCCACCCTCAGCAGCCAGTGCCTCCAGCAGTACCAGAGATTCCCCGCCTGATGACCCAGAATTTGAGGCTGTGCGACGCAGCACAATGAACAGAATTCAGGACACAGTCTTCGGTCTCGGCCTGGTAGGGTTGTGCCTACTCGCACTGTCATCTGCGTGCTCACTTTGATTGCCACAAGATCACTTGCCTTGCTCTTAGTCAGCTCCAAGCAGGACAGGTCATGCTCTGGGGTCCAGCCGCCGCCACACAATGCGCACTTGTGTCTGCTCATTCATCTGTGTGCTACATGCACATGCATATGCACAAGCCAGTGCTGTACTGCAGCTGAGGTGCAGCCGTTACCTGAACGTTCAGACAATGAGGTACCCATGCTCCAGTGGCGTTCGTGCTCCGCATGCTGTCATGACAACACAATGAGTGATGCGGCGCTGACTTGCTTGCACAGTGAAGCCTTTAAGTCACCGACTGCAGGTTGTGAACTGTCTGGGAGCTGCCCCATCACAACCCCATACCAGCATAAAAGGACATTCGGTCTGCTTTGAGCCTGCATGTTCTCTCATGCAGGATCTGCGCAATGTGCTGTCCACCACAACTGCCATGGACGAGACCCTCAAACCCCCTTCAGTTGAGGATACAAAGACCATGACTGAGGAGGAGCGACGTGCTGCGCTGGCTCATTTTGCGCACAACCTGGAGATCGCCAGTACTGGAGACATTCAGTGTATCCTGGGAACACCTCAGCCAGACATTGCCTCCCAGCATGTTGCCCCTTCCACTTCCAGCACCGACAACAGTGGGGGCACTGCCACCAATACACACGCAAGCGCCAGCCCCAACAAGGACCCCCCCAAGCCTGACAATGGCACCTCGTGCTGAGATGTCCTCCCTATTCACTGCATGAGAAGATGTTGCATGTTCGTTTTATGTGACAGCTGGCCACCGCAGCAAAGATCTGAATCACATCAGTTCATGTTTGGCCAATGATAGGATAGTTACTGCAGATGAACCGTTTCTGATCACAAGACACAATCTAGGTTTCAAGTTCACAGCATTCAGCCCCTGGACTGGCAAGTCAGCAGTTGCCAGCACCTTGTCAATCAGCTCCCAGCAGGACCCTGGCTTACCTTGATTTGAAGCTGCTCTAGCATCCTTCTGCAAGACCTCAACAGGAACAGCCAGACTTGCTAGCTCATGGGGTTTTCAGGAATTACTGGAAGCATTACACCTGGTTTTACTGCAGTATTGCCATGCTGCTCCTTCATTGCACCCAGATCTGTCTTGCATGGGGTTGTGCACAATTCGCTGGGATGGGACATGTCGTGCTAGGGCCCATATATACAGGCAAGACGTTCACTCACGAGCTGCAACCATGCATGTCTCACAGTCAAGGCTGATATCTTGCAAATAGCCCATGCTTCACGAGCTGATCCTCCTGCATGAGGCAGACTGTCACATTCCTCCTGCTTGTACCCCTCTGGCAGGGGACATGAAAGCAGGTCTTATCCAAACACAGGCTTTAGTCTCAAGAGAGGTTGCCAGCCAGGTTTGAAAAGTACTTGAGGTCTGCTACATGGCCAGCACTTCCCATCAGGTTAGGTGCGGGTATCTCGCGTCTATCTCGTTGATGCGCTTGACATAGGCAGCAAGAATCAGCTTGGTGCGATCCGGGAGGTGCCAGCAATCCCGCAGCCTGTCAGCCACTCTGGATGTCCACTGCTGACAGGCCTTGCCGGCAACTGCTTGCAGGAGCTGAGGCGGCGCATCTCCAGCGTCCATCTGGTTCACCTGCAGCACAAGGCCAGTCTTGCAGCATGTTGAGGCACGCAGCATATCAACCCTTGCTGACGAACGTGGCTGCTTTGAGTCCCTGGCAGTCAAGGCTGACCCATGCTTGCTGCCGCCTGTTTGCTCAGATATCTGGTGCTGATGTCAAACTAACCAGCTGCAGGCGAGAGTGCCCACCCAGTAAGGCTCACATACAAGCGTTGCCTCTCAAATTGATCCAAGTTTGCATGCAGTGCACTGATGCTTTCGACCCGAGTGCCTAGCACCACTCACCCATTCAAGCTGCTTATTGAGCTGGTTAGCCAGGCACTTGTGCATGCTGGTCACGCCCTCCAGGCTGAGGCAGGCCGGGCGCCCAAACAGCAGGCTGAACAGCAGCTCCCCCAGCGTCCACAGGTCCTGGGTGATAGGGTTATAGCGAGCCCACACATACTGCGAGGGCTTTGCCACCGGGTTGGCAGCAAAAAGCTTCTCGATGACCACCATGGGGGAAGAATAACCCACAGTGAGCGCCGTGTCCAAAGCTGAGGCGCCTGCGCACAAAGTCAAGATTTTTCAGAGTCAGACGCCTTCAAACAACAGGCGCTGCTGGTCTCAGCTCAGTATGACCATGATTGAATCATCAGCAGGCAAGAGGGACTCCAGCTGAGCTGACTCACAGTTGTCCTGCTGCCACGTTTGCAGGCAGGCACAGTCCTTGCTCTTTTTGGTGCAGGCCCTTGTTGAGTCAGAGCATGCAGGGAGCTGAGGCGGTCCCAGGGCTTGCTTATGCAGATGGCGAGGGGTACATGGCCATGGCTTTCCATCAGCAAGCAAGCCAACAGGTCTTGCACCAGTTGGATTGGTGCAGGCATTGCTGGTCTGGGGTCTGGCTTCTGGTCGCCCTGGACGAGACCTTGAAGGTGACATGCAGGCTTCCAGCTTGGCTGCTTCATGCCTCACTGTCCCACATGCCGGTGGCTCCTCCAAAAGTATCGAACGGGCGCTCCTTCTTGCATGCAATCTCTTGCGTTACAAGTCAGGGGCCCCAGCAAGCCTGCTTGTTCAAGCTCAGCAGATCATGAGTCCTGCTGCTGGCTGATAGGCAGGCACATGCAGCCAGCTGCTTGCAGCAAGCCTCGGCTACCAATGAGCTCACCGTCCTGCGTGCTGGTGGCTCCCCCAAAGTCCAGGAAGGTGACGCCGTGTTTCAGGCAGGTCCTGTCCCCCGTCAGCTCCAGCGACCTGACCATCATGTTGTCGACTTTGCAGTCGGTCCATGCCACGCCCTCGCCGTGGATGCCAGCCATGAACTGCAGGCAAGGGAGGGCTGCCATGCTCAGAGTCCCCTTGGGCGATACTCTGAACTTCAAAGTGCCTCCTGCAGTCCTATTGCAGCTACTTGAATCTGCTCCAAGGCCAGTCACCAGCAAGGCATTGGTACCCAAGCATGCTCAGGCTGGTGGCTCGATTGTCGCTGCCTGGAAAAGCACTCGAAGGCTCAGCGTGATTTGGCCTGCACAAAGTGGGGCAAGGGAAGGGGGCCAGGGCAATTGAGGCTGCCTCAGTGGTGATGCAGGAGCTGCTTAGATCTGCTGCTGGCAGTGCATCTGTCTACTTGCCAGCAGGGGATATCTTGTTGGCAGCAGTACCTCTGCGCAAGCAGCTCTGTGCAGATTGCACAGTGGAGCCGCCCCACCTCTTGGAGGCATAGTACGTTGCTGGCCCCTGGAAGCAGGAGGTTGTCCATGCTCCGGCCTGCCAGGCACCACAAGACCAAGTGCAAGAAACTCTGTTGCCATTTGGCTGCTGCCGCTGTAGGCGGTAGCCCTACCCTTGTCTTCTGACATGCCCAGCAGAAGTTTTGGCAGCTCCAACTGTAACGGAAGTACAAAACTCAAAGCCACCTTGCGCGTTGTGTCGGCAATGGCCATCACCACGTCCCTGTACTCCCGGCAGGTGCGGTCGCTGCCAAACCTCTCGTCCAGGGCAGCCTGCAGGTCCTGACCTGGCACCACCCTGCAGGAAGGGGCAGACATCAGCCAGTGCCAGGCACAGGCCCCACAAAGCGCTGAGGTTTCAGCCTGTCTGCAAGCCACCCGCAGCGTCTGCAGATCAGCCAGTCAAGACAAGGCACACGCAGTAGCAGTGCTTTAGGGTGCTAGGCCCCCCTGCCCACCTTATTGGAATACTGCCAGCACCTTCATGAGGTTTGCTGTTGATGCCCTCTAACACCACCTGCAGTAGCAATTGCCACCCTGTGCACCCCCGTCAGGCTGCTCTCAAAGCACCAGAGGCTCACTGCATGAAGATCCGGGCGCAGCACTCGTCAGGCTGCTCCACCAGGCCCAGGCAGGCAGGCACGTGGCCCCCCTCCACGCCCTCCGCCACGCGGTGAGCCACCTCCTGTGAACTGAACTCGCGGCGCACCCGCACAAAGAACTTGTCGGCCTGCTGGGTAGCCGGCACCACCATACGCTTCTGAGCCACCTGCAGGGCCAGGCAGGCTGCCATGCATCACATCAAACTCGAGCATGAATTTGACTACTGGCGTGCAGATTCCACTCCCTGCACCTTCCACAGTGCCATCCCCACAAACAAGCAGGCCTCTCCAGGCAGGATGTGCAGCGCAGCACTGATGCCTTCCAGTGCCACAGCCTACCACCAGACAAGCAGGGTGCGTAAAGCAGCAGCCACAGTGCAAGCCAGTCCTTGGGCCACTCCTCAAGCCCCTGCAGGGAGCATGACAAACCGGGGGCGTAATGAACAATGCAAGCTGTGCGGGACGCCTCACCTTGTGGAGACTCTTGGCTTCGCTGTCCCACATGTAGGCGACAGAGACCCGCCCAGTCATCCCTGCGCCCAGCTCCTGCTGGGGGCCAGCCACCTCATAGAACGGGCCATCAATGTGCATCAGGTCCTGCAGGCAGCCACCCCACTGCCAGCTTAGCAGGACCAGTGGTCACGGGTGGTGGGGTCCTGGGAACGACCAAGTGGGCCACAAATAGATGGGGTGTCATCGGTTCCAGGTGCTGGTGTGCTGCAGGCAGCAGACATAACATCAGCAGGTGGCCACAGAGCGCCCTGCTGTATGCAGCGCATGTGCTGGCCACCTGCTGCTGCCTTTGGAGTGCTGATGAGCTGTTCTGATGCTGTAGGTCCCAGCATAAGCACTGCAGTCAGTGACAGATTGCATTAAGGTTGGTAACAGCGAGAGTGCACACGATATGCTGCAGGCAGCAGAGCCCACTGCCAGGGTCTGAATTGGCTGCAGCAGAATGTTTGCTGAGGCAGCTGCTCAGGCTGGCATTGTCGCTCCAAGCAGGGCTGAGCCGGTTCTAGATGCCCTAGGCGCGGTGCGTGCCGCCAGAGCATGACATACATGGCGCCGCACAGAATCCTGATGCTGTGCAGGGAAGATGGTGTGTGGGCAGTGAGTGCAGGCAGGGGGTTTTGGATTGATCTAGCTGTGACAACTCCTGCTGAGCCCGCTTTGCAGCATCCTCTCTTTTCACGTGAGAGTCTGAAGGTGCAGCTGTCCTGCAGTGACACACTCCCGCAGCCCTCTGGGGAGGAACCCACACAGTCAGTGGGAGCAGCACCATTGCTGCCCTGTGCAGCGGGGACAGGCACAGCCCACACACCCACACTTGTCGTGAACAGCTGTGCCCACCTGCACCCCTGCATCGCCAGCGGCGCGTGCCAGCCCCTCAGGCAGCACCTCGTCCCCAAGATTCACTTTGGGGCCGGGCCACCCGACGGCGCTCTCCAGCAGCTGTGAGAGTCGATCTGCCCAGGAGGGCTGACAACAGGGATCCCTGCACGGCAGCACGATCCGCGTGACGCAGACAGCATGCCAGGCCATGAAGACAGTCGTGCCTGGCGCTAGGCAGCCAGCCAACAATGCAATCATCCAAAGGATGTGCAGCCGTCCAACGCTTTGCAGGAGTCCTACCCAGGAAGTCGCTGTTGTTGGGCAAACGGCAGACTGGCCCGGGCTGAGAGATGTAGGTAGGTGCTCGCGACGGGCAGCTGTGCAGTGGGCAAGGGAGTGCACACAGCACACAGCTGGACTGAGACGAGCCCGGCCAGCAAGCTCGCCAGCCACAGGCTGTCTGCACACAGAAGGTGGTACCACAGAAGGTGGTACCCGACCGGCCCCGCATTGCACAGGGCAGGCAGCCCCAACACCAAATAGGGGTCCAAAAGCTGACGCCCTATCTGGTGGGGAGGTATACCATCACTTTGTGGCTGCAGTCTGCTCAGCAGCGCAGGCCAGGCAGTGTCACATAACATGCAACGCACCTGGAGGACAGCGCGCTCTGATTGGTCTGCTTGGCATCGCTCTCTGCACCAACCAGTTCCTCCTGTGACGTTGCCGCCGAGTCTGACTCCCTGCCAGCGTCATCCCCCTCTGCTGCTTCCTCCAGCCCTGCCTGGCCACCAGTGCCTGCTACAGCACCCCAAAACCCCTGCTCCCCCAGGGCTGCGCGCAGCTCGGCATGCTGCTGCCGCAGCCCTGTCACATCAGCCCTGCAGCCAGACGTTGCTCCGCCTTGCTCAAAGAGACAGGTGGTGTGCCAATGACCAGTCAGCTTGTAGACATTCAGGGCAGCTGGTGCTGCACAGGGCTGTTGCGCACGCCCCCGGTGCACACGGAGTTGCCAGCAGCCAAGAGGCAGCTCAGCTGCAGCACCTCCCCACGGACATGTCTCTGCAGCTCAGTTCAGATGCAGAGGCACACAGATAGTTATTTAGGTCAGTGTTGCAGTGACAGGAGTTGACATGCTGGTGCCAGGACCAGCCACTTATGGGTCCCCTGCTAATCTTGATGGGATGTTGTTGCACGCAAAGGAGGTATTCTGCAACAAACCCCACTGGCGCCTGTCAGGGTCCTGCCCAAAAGCGCATACAGGAACCCTGGACAGAAAGCAGACCAGTTGCTGGAGGCCCTGCCATGCGGGTGCAGCACTCAGGGCCTGAAAGAAGGCAGGCACAGCACCCCACCTGGCTGCCTCCAGGTCGCGAGGCAGCTCAACGATCTCCACCGCCTGCTGCTGCAGTGTTGCATCCCAGCCCTGCTCTTGGACATGGTCCACAACCTTCTTGTGCTCGGCGTGCCACACTGCGAGCTCCTCCACCCTGCAGCACGTGGATCAATGACATCATGGTCTGCAGGTCGGCACCAGACTGGCAGTACTGCCCTGCAGCAGGCTTGTCTCTTCAAGGCTCATCCAGCTGCGGGATCAGGGTGGTTTAGCAGGGTTGCTTGATTGCAGGAACAGACTGCAATCCAGAGACCAAAGCTTGTGCTGCAAGCTGCATTGCAGGTCCTTGATGGGCTTAGGCTGCAAGGTCAACTGTCTGCAGTCAACTGCATCAGGCTCAACAGCAGTAATGCTTTGGACATATTACTCACTGTCTCCCTGCTACCCTGCTTTGATGCAGGTGCATGTCGCAGCATGCTCATACCCAATTCAGGGATCAGAATTCAAAGCATAGCAAGCGCTTTGTTTGGCGATGGCGCCAATGGCGCCTTGCATCAGGGGGCAGTTGTATAGGGTTCCTGCAAAAGGCCTGTCAGGCAGCGGCAAAGCAAAACCCCCAAGGGAGTGAGTCTCACCCAGCACAGCCCTGCTGGGCGCATCTGCAGCAACCTGGACAGTCAAGCAGCCCTCCTGTGTCTGCGCAGGACTGAAGCAGAGGGACCGCAGTGACTCACAATTCATCGACCTCCTCCATCTCGACTGTCTCAGCACGGCCAGGCACCATCATCACTGAGAACCACAGTCCCGACAGCCTGTCCAGTTTCTCCTTCAGGTGCTCCACCTCCAGTTCTTCAGCCCTACAAATGCACAGTACCCAAGCTGAGGTGAGTGGTCTGCACTAGCTGGCAGATCTTGACAACTGCATACTGCTGACGCCCCAGGCCTATCTGTGCAGCGGAGTTCCACATTGACCGCCAGGGCCTCAGCCGTGCAGGCCTTGAAGTCATCCTGGCTCGCTACAAAATAAGGCTGCCGGCACCTAAAAGCTGCAGCTGGTCATCAGCACTGTTGGCCTCAAAATGCCTGCCATGAAGCCCTTGGCTGTCTTCTGCTTGCCACAAGTCCAGACAGGTTGCTCGACTTCATGCCATGGCCATGCAGCCACGACGGCCACATCCAGCACCCATCCTTCTCAGACCCATGATGCACCATGGTGCCCACACAGTCTGGGACTGGCAAACCCACCTGTCTGGTGGAGCGCTGCCTGAAGCCACAACCTGGATGGAGATGGCTCCCTGGCTGCCCTTCAGCAGATGCTGGTCCCCGTCCTTGGCAGCAGCAGCAGCTTGCACCCTCTGGGACCTGCAGGAGGCCACAGCATGCCTCCTCTCAGATGTGCCAGGCTGCATGAGGTGCTGCAGTCTCCACCTTGGTCACTGTAACAGGCCTCTGGAGTCCAGGATCTGCAACTCTGCACCCCCACCACAGCAGGCTTGTACCAGAGGATGCATGAAAGAGATGCTGCAGGCCTGGAACAGCCTCTGGCGTCAGGGCTGTAAAGAGTCTGCATACCAACTATAGCACAGAGACGGGGGCAACACAGGACGCCATCACACATCAGTGTCGTGCCGGCAGGCCTACCTGGCAGCCTCACGCTCCCGCTCGGCCCTCACAGCAACGACAGAGGGCATGGCGAACACCCCACTGAAGGCAGCAGCCTCTCCCAGAACGCTGCAGGTGCAGGCAAGGAAAGTCAAGCGTCAGGATGTGAACCAGACTGACCTGTGGGGACCCACAGGCATAATGCAGCAGACCACCGCTGCTTTCTGACTGACGTCCAAACAAACAGGAATGCATGGCTCCAAGGCTTGCCCATTGTGGTGAGCGGCAAGGGGACCAGCAGGAGCAGGAATGCTGTGGCATCAGCAAGCATGCATTAGCGCTGGGTGGCACATGATGCAGGGCATGGTGCACGCCCTGCCTTCCACCTTGAGGGCAGGTCCTCCCACTCCCGCTGAGCAATCACATCGTCCAGGGCTGCTTGCAGACCAGAGTTGACCTTCCGCAGGCGCTTGGCCTCCGCCCTACAGCAAAACACTCTACAGGTCAACACATCACGTTGCACAGCAGGCCTGGATGTGGTGCCTTTGCATTGCTGGGGAACAATTTGTCAGCTCTCAGCAGTTGCGTGGGCCATGTCACCCATCTTGGAAGATGGCGCTCTCATTGCTGCGATGCGCCTCTCAAAGCTGCAATGCAATCTGGCTCTGTTCCGCACCTGACACATTACCATATTCCCCAGCACTTTGCGCGTGGCCTGCTCTGGCCCCAGTCTGCAGACAGCCCCCTGTTGCCTCCAGCGCAAGCAGCCCCATGAGGTTGCAGTGCTTTGCCTAATGCAGTGGGGCACCCAACAGATGCCATATCCTGTGTGATCAACGCAGGCAGCGTGCATGCTCGCCTGGCTGTCTGCAGGTCCTGCTGCGGCCTCCAGATCATGCAGAGCTCGGTCTGCTTGTGTCTGTGAGGTCAGCACAGACACAGACATTAAGTTGGAACAAAATCTCTTAATGCAGAAGCAGCCCCTTTGCATGCGCAGGGAGCCCCATTGTGTGTCACAGCACAGCCATGCATGCCCACCTGGACGCTTGCAGGTCCCGCTTGACTTCGTCGAGGTGGGCGGCCTGCTCCCCAACCTGAGCTCGGCGGTGCTTGGCCACGCGCTTCAGCTGGTTGAGAGCCGTCTTGGCCTCTCCCACTTCCAGCTTCCTACAGCATTCAGCAGTGGGCTCAGCAGTGGGCTCAGCAGGAAGCCCCTTGGTCACTTGTCGCAAATGCTGCACTGCCAGATTGAACCGATGACAGCGTCCTCCGCATGCGTTGCACTGTATGGCATGTCTCGTGCAGCTGATGCCACTTGTCACAGGTGTGTCCTCGACCTTTGCCTCCCAGAATGCAGCAGAGCTGGCATACCCAAGCTGGTGTGTGGCATGTTGGCCATGTGGTGCAAGGAGCGCATGCAGCTTGCGAATGCACACCATGGCAGGCAGGCATGTGCCAGCCCTGCAAGACATGTACACAGCAATGCTCACACATCAATGAGCTTCTGCGCCAGTGCATGCCCGTCAGCCCGCTCCCGCTGGGCTGCAATGGTTGCCAGGGTACTTTCAATCTTGTCAAGCAGTTCCTTCCTGGCGTCTGTCACAGCCCTGCAGGGCTCAGGATGCAGCTTTGAGCAATCTGTCTGGCGTCTCCATACAGCGCAGAGGGCGCTGGTAGAGGTGTGTGTAGGCAGAGCGGCAGCAGTCATGAGGCACAATGAACAGTGGACATGTGTTGCAGCAGCTGCGATGCGACTCAAGAGCAGGGCAATGTACTTGTTCGCATGAAGCCGGTCTGCCTACAGAGTGCTGGCAAACATGTATGGAGTCCTGTCCACATGAACCAACACCAGGTTGAAGCAAGTTATCAGGCTCACTCTTTCTCGTCCTGCGCTGCCTGCACCGCCGTGATGGTGGGCGCTGTGCTGCCGGCCGCAGGGCTGGCACACTTGCTGGGGCCAGGGTTGGGCACAGCCCCGGGCACAGCTGTTGCCTCACTGGGAGGAGGCTTGGACTCCAGCTGGGGCTCTGGTGCTGGCACCTCACCAGGGGCAGGCTGTGGCCCTGGTGCTGAGACCTCGCCTGGGGCAGGCTGTGGCCCTGGTGCTGAGACCTCGCCTGGGGCAGGCTTGGGCGCAGGCTCAGGCACTGCTGGGGGCTTGCTGGGAGCAGGCTTGGGTCCCACTGCTGGCGCCTTGCTGGGGGCAGAGGTATGCGCTGGTGGTACCTTTGTGGGGCCAGGGTAGACCACGATGGGTGCAAAGCGACGCATGGCTGAGGTCCTCTTGGGGCCGGGCAAGAACATGCCCCCGAAGTCTGCAGCTGCTGCAAAGCCGCTGCAGGAAGGGAGCACTTTGCCCTTGGGGCAACGGAGTGGACAAGCGCACAGGCAGCCATACTGTGGCAGGTCAGAAGCAGGAATGAGTGCCCGCAGCTCTGTGGTGGCCAGCACATTGGCAGCACAGCAATGGCGCAGCCAGCCGCGACTGGCACGTGCAGCAGGCGCACTGGTTGCCCCGCGGGGGGGCAGCCTGTCACTGCTGATCGCAAAGTGTTCACAAGGTGGCAGCGACAGGTGCTGAAAGGTTGCATGGCTGTGTGGCAGCCCATTGCTGTGACTGCTGTGGCTGGTTCTGGGTGGTGTGCACTCTTCTGGACAGTGCGCGATGTGGTTCTGACAGGTGGTGCAAATGGCTGTGTATGGCTGGCAGGGCAACAAGGCGTCAAACAGCACACCTGATGTCCAGCCCGCATTCATCACTGGCGCCGACATACGCCTGTGGTTGCAGCCAAAGCGTTGACTCAGCAGATTGCGGCAGTGGCAGCTTTGGGCTCATGCTGCAGTCCAAGCTGCTTGAACAGAGCTGCCATCCATGCCAGACTGCCGCTGTACCTGGTCCCTGGCAGCTAGGCCTCCGAACCAAGCTGCTCCTCGCTGAAGGCCTCCCCATAGGGAGGACATGGGTGCCGCCTCTCGGCGATGGTTCAGGCTTTACTGGCCTGTTTCTTCTCGTCAAACGCTCCTGGCAACGAGTTGTGTCTTTGCGAAGTTGGCAGGACCTCGCGGAGGTCTGCAGGAAATGGTGGCCTTGATCCTGGATTGTTTGATCATTGATTTTAGATCCAGAGTTAGTCTTGTAGCTCCTGAACGGGCAGCCATAGACGAGATTCGCCTGATTAAACAAATCAGTACACTGTGCTGCTCTGGTATGAGTTCTCATGCAAGTCAGAAATGTTTGCTTTCTGATTGGCAGGTTGAACAGCAGCTGTGGGCGACGGACGGAGGTGCCAAAGCGCAAGCTTTGCTTGAGCTCAAAGCCATCAGCAGGAGTGCAGGCAGCACCATTACAGAGCTCTAGTGCGCAGGGGTCCACTTGATGGTGATGTTCAAGCTAGTCAGGTTGGGCAAGACGCTGGCTGGAGCCACCCAAGGCACATGGTCTCGCCAAGGTCGTACCACTCTGTGTGCATACGGCAGTAGGAACACCAAAGCTGGTCAGCCTGAGGCCAGAGCAGGTGCAAGCAATAGCCTATGTAGGCAAGCTGGAAGCAATATAAAGTCTATGCTCTTGTCTGTGAGTTGCGCCACCAGCAGCATCCCTGACGTTGGATTTTGTCACAAGTTTCAGGGGTCTGCCAAGGCTGACAAGCACTAGATGCAGGGTTGTCAAGCCCAGCCTTCAGGTAACATCTCCATGTGGCAGCCCAGTGTGCCCTTGGGCAAAAGCTTGCAGCCCCAGGGAAACTGCAACCACTGGGCAGTGCAGCTGGCAGGTGTCCATGCATGAGGAGACTCGCTTTTCTTACATTTTAATCACTACACAAGTTCAAGCATGATGCCAATTGGGCTTGGCTGTGATGGGGATGCAGGGCTTGCATTCCTAATGAGGATTCAGTTTGTGCAGCAGTACACTTATGAAGTCAGGCTCAGTCCTGCAGTGCAGTTCTGACAAGCTAGAATGATGTCGGCCTGTCAGTCAGGACAGGCACTCACTTCAACTGACTGTCCTTCTAGCAAGAACATCTATCATTTCTATCAGATATGACTGGTATCGGAAGTCCAGCAGAAATCCACCGTGACCTGAGCCTGAGTAAGTCCTGACGGGGATTTGCAGTCCAGAAGCTGACAGCTGAGCATGAATGAGAGAGTTGGGAAGTAGGAAATCTTGCTGGGACATGACCACCGCAGTGTTCGCCGGCAGGTCCTGAGGCCAGAGCATGACACGGTGCCAGCTGAATTTCCTGCAGAACACCTGCAGCAGTAGCACGCTGTCAGCGTACAAAGGTCTGGTAACGCAAAGCTGGAGCTGCTGAAGGGAGGCACAAGGTTGCACCTCTGAGATGATCAGGTCCCGAGCACAGAAGTAGCGTATGAGGTCCATGAAACCCAGCGGGGTGAGCGCGTCTGCCACGTTTGGCAGCCGGTAAATGAAATTGTACAGCAGGTTGGGGCAGCACACCATCATGCAAGCTGGGTCAACTAGGAGCTGCAGGCACATAGCAGAGTTGCTGAGACCAGGGGATGAGCAGCCTGTGCCAAGCATCATTGCGCCGGCAGCACAGCTCATGCAGTCTGTTTCATATCAGGGGCGGCGTCCAAGGTAACGTCTCACCAGACTCTTCACCATTTCAGGGTATACTTGGCACAGCATGCTGGCCACAAAGCTCCCAAAGCTGTGCCCAACGACGTGGGCATCCTTAAATCCCAGCAGCTGCACAATCTGCAAGCGCACAACCATGTCAGTCAGAAAACGGTGCTGACGAAGTCGATGGCAAACAGCGCATGTCTGCCACAGTTAAATACCCTGGTAGAAGGGACAAGTCTGCCAGGACTTCAAGAGATACTTCTCTTTCTTCAAATGTATTGTTCAAAGCAGTGCACAGGTTTCTTGTCGCATGCATGGCGTGAGATGGAGGGCCGCACCTCAGCAGTGGCAGTGGCCACACTGTCGACGTCCTGAGCCCGCAGGCAGAAGCGCATGGAGATGTCGCGGAACTCAAGGAGGACGATAGGTCGGGAGAAGTGGGAGTGCACCAGGAGGGCGATGAAATGGATGTACGGGGACTGCACACGTGGCAGCAGGGCATTGGCTGACAGGCTGGGAGGGCAGTCAGCTCAGGGCAGGGCTGCCACTTGAGGCTGTGGGGCAGGCCGGGGCGTGGTCAGCCGAGGGCGGAACTGCAAGTCGAACAGCACAGCACCGGCCGACAGGGTGGCAAGCTGGGGCAGCTCGGTGCAGAGCTATGTGGCAGCATGGCATTGGTCAGCTCAGTGCAGAGCTGCACATGTGGCAACACGGTGCTGGCTGACAGACCAGGGCACTGCCAACGCAGGCAGAGCTGCCTAGGTCAAAGCTTTATGATCATATGGTGAGCGCAGCAGCGCATAGACCCAGATGCCACAGCACAGAAGTGCAGGGAACAGGCTGTGCTGGTTTGAGGGCAGGCAGGAGAGGGGTTGGGGGATCAAAACGGGGTGCTGGTTCCAGATGGTGCTGGCATTCAGAAGCTGCCAAGCTGATGGCAGCAGGTGGCCAAGGCTTTGGCTACCGTGCGCAAGCTGCCGGCAGAGCCAGAACAGACTGCGACGGAACAAGGTGCTACAATGGGCAATGATTGAGCCCGCTGGTCAGCAATGCGGGTTGGAGAGGCCTGAGAAGGGCAGGGAGTCAGGTGGCAGCTGTCTGGCTGGCAGCAGCAGCACGCTTTGTGTGCAGTCAGCAGGGGCCTCAAGCACGCACCCCTGCAGAGCATGTGCATGCTGCATGAGCGGTGTGCTGTCGGCTTGGTCAAGTGAGAGGTGTGTCACCCACCAGGCCAAGGCCGACGCCATGCGCAAAAACGATGGGGCGCAGCTGGGGTCCTGGATCAGCACCTCCGCTGGGCCACACGTCCAGAAATCCAGAGCTGGGGGAGCGTATCCAGTACGAGATGCTCTGCAAGCAGAGCATCAGCACATCTACAGAAGCAGCTGGGACACAAAGCAGGCAATGTCTTCCAGGTCACAGCTCAACACGCTGCACTGCTCACAGTGTCTCCGTCAGTCTGGTGCCGAGGCATACCTGCTCGGCAGCCGCCATCCACAGTGTTTAATGATGCATAAGACTTTTGCTAGATGTCGTGCCTGTCCAATGCAGTGCAAGCCCCCACATGGGACACAATCCCCGAGCAAAGCCCATCATGTGCAGCAGGCCTGCCACCTCACCTTGTGAGAGCCATGAGAGAAGCCCATCCAGAGCAGAATGCCGTGGGTCACTAGTCCCCACGCCTCGCTGACCAGGTGGACCGCCAGGGGTTTGTGCACCACCCGCAGGGGCTCCCACAGATGCGCCATGAACTGCAGGGCAGCAACACAGGGGTTCCCACAGGTACTGCAGGCAGTCACGCAGGCAGCTGTGCTGCCAGCAACACCGGCAGCGGCACAGGGGCTCCCACAGGTGTGCCATGCACTGCAGGCAGCCACACAGGACTCCCACAGGTGTGCCATGATCTGGAGGCAGCAACACAGGCAGCTCTGCTGGCAGCAACACCAACAACGAGGTTGGCAGCATCATCTGCAGAGACACCCAGAGATGCCCCATGAGTTGCAGGCAGCAACGCAGGCACCTCTGCAGGCAGCAGCACTTGCAGGATGGCGACTGTACACATGGCAGCATCTCCACACACTTGCTCTGCTCATACGGCTAGGCTGCAGCCCCCAGAGAAGCATATTGGCCTGGCAGAAGCGATTGCACAATGTGGAAAGCGCGAGCCTGAGTGCTCTCTACATGCCAAGCATCTGGAAACTCACAGTGGTCAGCAACGCTGGCTCCTCACGAAACCCAGGATGGCACAGGGCCGAGCTTGAATGCACATGAAGGGTTGGTCACAAGGGTGGCTGCACACCTTGACATCAGGGTTGAATCCAGGGAGCAGCTTGGTGCCCCACAGCTGCTCTGCATGAGCCATGCCCTCCTGCAGGTGCTGGACTTCCTGCAGACCAACATGAGCTGCTGGCACAGCACCAGCCAAGCAGACGAAGGAGGGCACAGCGCAAAGTGGAGAGGGGAGCATGCAGCATGGCCCCTGCCGTAGAGTATTGCTGCGCATCAGGAACAGCAGTGTTGTGGTGTGCCCCACCTGCAGCGGCAGCTGCTGCAGGGAGCGTCCATAGAACGCATAGGCCGCGAAGTCGAGGGCATTGCCCCTGCGGATGCTCTCAAACGGGGCTCCCAGGAACCAGCCTGACAGGAACTCCTGCGGCACGGTGTCCTCCTCAGCACACACGGCCAGCCTGGCATGAGCTCCGTGCTTGTAAAGCAGAGCAAGTGGCCTCTCACCTTTATGTCCAACACCTTGTGCAGCTCAAGAAATCGTGCCTGCACCTTGCGCACATGGCCAGGGGAGGGATCCTGAGGCTCGACTGGCTGGTTGCATATACTGTATCTGCAGGCACCACACCAGGCTGCGAGCTGCAGGTTTGGCAGACTTGCAGCAGAGTCATTGCACGTGATGCTCGTCGGAGCGGCAATCCAGCTGCCATGCTCCACACAGGGGCCACACAGCTCTGCAGCAGTCTGGTGCACAGCTTGATGTGAGGCTCACCGCAACAGCTGGATCAGAAACCAGATAAACTCCACTGTAGACCAGCCCAGGACTGTCCATCTCAGTCTGCCTGATAGGCACAGATTGGCCATTGCCATCACAGAAACAATTACCAGCAGTGGTTTGCCACTGTGTTCAGGTATCATCATTGCTTCTGTCTGGGCTGTCAGAGGACCATGCCAGAGCGAGAACGGGGCAGCCTGAATTGGATCCGCTTGCGTTGCCAATTATTCTACCTTCTTCTTTCCCTCACGATGAAACAGGGGCCAGGCCATAACAGCTTTCTAAACATCTGAGGTAAGCCTTCTCAGCAATTTGATGAGCCTTCAGTGGCTCATGCAAATGATTGCCTGTGTCATATGAAGCAGACCTTGCTGGACCTGGCACATAATGGACTAGCTCATCCTGATGGCTTGTCACGTGCCTGATAACCCTGCATGGACAGCATCCCAGCTCAGCGTGCTTTGCAGCTTTCTGTCTTCCAGATGAAGCTGGGCCTGCTTGATGCTGCACAGGCTGTCTGCAGCGCGACCAGGCGTTCAGATGGCGGAGGAGCGGCGTCAGAACAGAGAGGCAGAGGAGGAGCGCCGTCTTAGGCTTATGGCAGAGTGGTGGGCCTAAAGGCCTGCATTGTGCACCTGTTTACCTGTCCCTTCTGATAGTCTGGAAGCAGACCTGCAGGAAAAATGCGAGGCATTTGTGCCCATCCTTCCAGCAGGGCTACAAGCTCATTGCTGACGAAAAGCTGATGGACCTGATGATTTTTAAGCCTGATCGGGACTCCATGCAGGGTTTGGCTGATCACCTGAAGGAGCATGGTGAGCCTGTGGCTGTGTGCTACAATCCAGAGCAGCTGTGGGAGAGCTGGGCTTGGCACCTGGTATTGCACTGCAGGGGTTGAGGCAGTGACCAGCATTGGGTGTGGGCGGGGTGTATTTGAGTGGCTACTTTCTGAGTTCTTTGCCCCCGGTGCGGTCACTGGTGTGGACACGGTGTTGGCGGAGTACCAGCTGGAACCGCCAGCCGCCTGGGCCATCAAGTACTGTCCCTCACCTGTTGAGCGGAATGAGGTGGTCTACGTTCCAGCCTGCAATGCCCTGATGTTCTGCTGCTCAATTGACAAGGTACGTCTTGCATCTTCTTGAGTCTTGGTGAAGATTGGGCAGCCATGGGATGCACTGAATGCTGCTTGTGCTACTGCAGATACCCTTTGAAAAGTATGTAAAGGTGTACAAAGGGACCTGTGTTGTGATTGTTGTAACATATTGCAGAGGCACACACATTGTTCCTGACCCACGTGAGCACGAGCTTTCCTGCCTCAGCCAGTGGCACCAGCACAAGATGGTGTCACCCAATAAGGAATTCATCTCCTTTATCTACACACGGACCACACCTTAAAAACCAGGTTGCCTTGACATCAGCCTGCTGTTGCAGTTGGCTCAGTAGTTGCAATGCAGAGAATAAAGATGGAATGTTTTGCTATCAGCCTCACTGAGCAGTCATATGATGCTGGCGCTGAAGCTGGGAGGGGAAGCAGGTTCCAGGCAGCCATTGACAGGGTTTGCTGCCTCTCAGGAACCACAAACGCAGCTGAGTATATTCTGCTGTGCAACTGAGTCAGGTGTGGACAGACTCAGCCTCCTCAAGTCAGGCCTTTGAGTGACCACATTGCAGACTGGACTCATGAGCAGGGCTTCCAAGCTCTGAAAGCTACAAAGTTGTGCAAGATTGCAAATGACCACCTGGACAGGAGCTGGGTGGAGCTCTGCACACACACTTTTGTGTACATGGACAACTTCAGTAGCCAGGCAGCAGCAGCAAACATTGACTTGAATTTCATCACTTTTTGGCAGAGCTGGTGACATTGAATTTGAAGTTGATAATGTCACCGTCCTGCACTACATAGTTCTTGCCTTCTTGTCTAAACTTGCCGGCTGCTTTGACCTCCACTTCTGTTTTGAGCTCATGTAATACATCATAGGACATGACCTCTGCGCAGATGAAGCCGCGCTCAAAGTCTGTGTGGATGGTACCAGCCGCCTGCACAGCAGCCATGGGGAGACTGTCAGCAAAGTTTGGCAAACAAGGGTCTCTGCATTGTCTCACTAATAAAAACTCCAGGTGACTGGATAGTACAGGCAACAACCTTCAGCACCACTGGTTCTGCTACCGCAGAACTGCTGCCCGGCACAGGTGTTGGCACTCAGCAAGGGCCTGAACGCAGCCTCCACTGTGAGAATCAGGGGCAGCACAGGATTGCAGCCCGCACCTGCACACTGCACGCCCTGCCTCTTCTGCAAACCCTGAAACTGAGGGATGCATGGGGCATGCATCACTTGGGCCTCCAAAGGACCTGAGCCTATGAGGATTTTGGCTGCTCAGAGTGACAGCGGCTTGCCTGTGGCGCCTTGCTGCCCTTACGGATCTGCCAGCACTTGACCTCGTCGGCGCCTGCTGTGAAGAAGTAGATGAGCTGGATGGCCCGGAACCCTGTGGTCACAATCTTTGGGAGCACGCTCTGCACCCCAGCCTGCACCAGGCAGAAGAAGAACTGGGATCCTGCCAAGCCTTGCTGGGCCGGCTGCACTGTGGCAGCCTGATGAGATGCAGCTGCATGGACTGCAGAACCTAATGGTGCTGCAGGCTGTGGCAAAGGGTGCTCGGGAGGTATGACCGCTAGGCCCACAATGGGCAGCAGGTCAGCAGGTACACACCTGTGCAACCTACTGACGACCGCACAGCATTCTCAAAATCTAACTGCTTGGAACAGTGGTCCCTTGACAGCTATCATCAAATCAGTTTTCCATGAACACAGCAAGAGGCCATTGTCAGAGCAGTCTGGATATGCCCCCAGAGAACGGTGGCATGATGCGCATGCATTGTGAGCACTGTGTGCACTCACTGCTGCAGCAAGGCGCAGCACAAGGCAAGTATTGCTGAACTCGCCAAGAAGATTGCAGAGCAGCAGACACCTTGCATGCTGTTTGCCATCAACACAGCACAAGGCTTGCTCTGCAAGAGTCACCAGTGCCCCAGAAGAGCAGCAGGTATTGAATTGCCCCTGGCCAGTTCCCAGTGCGCCGCCTACTCAAAGCGGTGACACTCAGGAGGTTCACCTCCTTGCAGAAAACCTCCTGCTCATCCTGTGGCATCTCCACCAATTTGTTTTCAAAGGAGCCGCTGAATGGGATGATGGGCTCGCCCCCATGGCTTTTCACCCAATCAAACACCTGCACCCAAGCACAGCCAGAGTCAAGGGTGCCAGTAGCCTTCTTGGGTGCCTCTGCAACATGGGGGCTGGACAGCACAGCACCCTGCATGGTGCCTGCAGCAGAACTGCTGCCTCTGCAACCACGTCTCTCAAGGCCCTGCACCTCAGTGACAAAATAACAGAGTCAGGAGGGCCGAGGAGTACCTTTTCCATGTTAGCACATCTGCAGGATGGAAGGGGTTGGGTGGAGCTTCAAGGGGGCCAGCATGCTTGACATAGCTTTCAGCAACTATGGGGCACAAAGAAGGGTTGAGCGCGGGTCTGCAGTGTCTGCGTGGGCTCTTAGCCTGCATTGCGACAGCGCATGCAGGTCGCCAGGTCCACCTATGAGGTCTTGCCGCATGTGCAGCCACCTGCAAACCTATACAGCCTCCATCAGCATCAGAAGCACATGTCAGGCAGCGCAGCAAAGAGAACCATCACCATTGCACAGTCCACATGAAAACTTGAACAGCAGGGCCCTCTTGTAGATGAACAGGGGCTCACAATCTTAAATCTAAGCTGGACAACAGGGTAGACAAACGGACATGTAACACTTCCTTCCGAGCAGCTTCTCAACAGCACCCCTGGCGAGCCCTGCCATGTGCACTGACAGCAGCACCCACCTTGGGCAGCCACTTGCTCTTCTTCTTGATGAACTTGTCCTCATTCAGGTTTATGAGATACACTACAGGTTTGGAGGTGATCAGGGGGTTGCTGTTCAGCCAGTCCGTCTCCTTTACATTCCAGTCGCCAAATCTGCAGGATGCCGGCGTATGCCTCAGGCTGAGTAGGCCTTGTAAGCTGTGCTTTGCAATGGGACCAAGCTGGGTGTTCCGGGGATGAGGCAGGTATTTGCCATTTGCCGACAGGCCGCTCACACCATGGCTCAAATCAAGGGAAGGTCACCTGGAGATTGTTACTGTGTTGCAGGCATTTTGGTAGCAATCAGTTTGTATCCTGAACCAGGCTGTAGCTTGCTGGTCCCTGGCAATCCACCATGCAATGATGCAGCCAGGTCGCACAGCAAACCCTGATCTGGAGCACGTGCTGACCTTCAGAGCTCCTTGGCTGGCTCAGGCAACAATACCACGCCAGTATGCTTGTCTGCTGTGCTGCAGCCAGCGAGTATGCTTGCCCAACAGGAAGCAGCTGGGCTGCTGGCCCCCAGCCAGCTATCGACAGCCCACCTGACATCCTTGCCATCCTGCAGCCAGTTGAGCACCTTCTCGCAGATGACAAGCTCCTCTTTTTGCTCCTTGGTAAACCCTCGCTTCTCCAGAGCCTTCACCCCCTCAAAGTGCTTGCTGACACGCTCAATGTCCTTTAGCCGCAACTCACTGCAGGCAAAACAGGTCCTCGCTCCGGACATGCATGTCATTGGGATGCGCGGTATTGCAACTTGACAGCTTTCAAACTTTCCAGGCTGCAGCTCTCTTGCTGACTGCCATGGTGCACCCTTCAGCATGCTGTTCCTGAGCAGATCCCAGTCATGAGGATGGAGCTCATGTTGGACTTCAAAACCACAGAACAGAGGCCCAGTGGCACCTGGGATGATGAGCTGGCACACAGCCTTCACTGAAGCAGATAACAGACGAGCTAGGGAGCATGGAAGCTGTCAGCCCCCACACCACCCCCTGCTGAGATAACTCCTCGGCCTCACTTGTGAATGATGTCCAGATCCTCCACAGGGTCCACCCGATCCTCCACGTGCGTCACATCAGGGTCCTCAAACCCTCGGCACACATGGAAGATGCCGTCGACCGCTGCGATGTGACTCAAGAAGGCGTTCCCGAGCCCCTCGCCCTCTGCTGCGCCCCTGCAGGTGGTCTATGGGAGGTCGGCAGTCTGGGGTGGAGCAGCATGGTCATGTCCTGCTGAAGGGCGATGCACCTTCCCGGCCTTTGCCCTCTGCTGTGCCCCTGCTGACAGTGCAAGAGGAGGTTGGCAGGCCGTTGGTGGTGCTCATGTGGGACGCAGACGCTCTGTCTAGCTCCTAGGTTTTGGCCAGGCTTGCTGCTGCAGCCTCAAAGCAGTGAGAGCACAGGTCATCTGGAAGAGGATGGCGCCACAAGCTGGCATTCACAACCTGTCTTTCCTAAGTGTGCCCGGCAGGCTTGAAACCTGGCAGCACCAGGTACTTGTTGGTGGAATGTTGTCGAGCAGCAATGCTGACAGCCAACACGCAGCCCCAGGCCTGAGGATTGCTCGCACAAAGCAGAGGCCTGGCAGCGCAACAGGCAGGGCCCCAAGTCCTGGACAGTGCGCATGTCTCAACCCAAGTGGCCTCCAGCACATCACAGAACAGCATGTGACTCCACTCACTTCACTAGTCCAGCAATGTCCACGATGTCCAGGAAGGCTGGCACTTGGCTTTTCGGCGCATATGTTTCGCACAGCCACTTGAACCGATCATCTGGCACGTTTACACGAGCCTGCAGGATGAAGGCATGCACAGCAGTTGGCTGCAGGAGGGCAGCGCGACTGGTGAGGAGGTTGAACAGAGTGGCCTGAGCCTGCCAGCAGGCTGTGCAGCAGTCAGCTGCATTCAGTGTTGCCCATGTGCCTGCCTGGCAAGAATGCACAAAGCAGCAGAGCCTGTGCTCAGGTGACACTGAGATGCAACAAAGTGCAGTGGCTGCCTTGCAGCAGTGCTTGCAGCAAGTGGACAACTCAGAAGAGTACATATATTGTGATCGTCACAGGTTGAGCTCGGTATTGGAGAGCAAGTTGAAAGTTGTTCATCACAGTTGTCCAGCACAAAAGGCATGAGGCAGCAGCATGAGAGCATGTAGCAAAGCTGGAGGCCCCAGTTGGCGGCATGCTGGCTGCCCACAAACCCAACAAGGCAGGGGGTGGTGCAGACTCACATTGTTAGGCTCAATCGTGCAGAATGGAAAATTCTCTGCAGGTATGGAAACCTTGGCCAGCACGTTGAACAGTGTGCTCTTGCCCACATTGGGCAGTCCAACAATGCCCATCTGCATGGGCAGCAGCAAAGGTGCTCAGCACAAGCTGCAGTTCATGCTGCACAGGACGTGCTACAGCTGACATGGGCACAGACAGGCAGGGCACCAAACTGAGTCATGTACAGCTCATTGCATGGCAAGGCTGCTTGCTGACATGCAGCGCAAACAAGCAGGCTTGCCTTCAGGTTGGATCTGAAACGTCCCAATATGGGCTTCTGCTTTGGCTCCTCAGCCTTCTTCTTGGGTGCCATTCTTTGGGTGAGCTTCTGCTCTGTGGAGCCCTAGCCTGCTGTGGGAGATCTGTGGGCAAAACCAGAGACAGGGTGAATGCTCACAAAAGAAAATAGGTTGCTGATGCTGATGGTCAGGCAGCAGATCGCTATGTTTGAATCATCACTCAAGGCTGCTATGGAAGGAAAGTGAAACCTTCCATCGTCGCTGCTACTCCCTGTCTTCGCGCCTGGTACTGGGGCTGCAGTTTCGCCTGCAACTCACGCTGTCTTCAGTGTACATCCGGTGCCAAGATTGCCGCAGAGGTGGGAAGTTGCTGTGACCCTTCCGGCAAAACTTTTGCCAGAGTGAATTTGAAACAGGACTGCCCCAGCATCTCTCCACCATCTGGTGCCTGAGCTTGACAATAGCTGCATCATGTCATGTGGGAAGCCAGCAGCAGCTGGCACAAGCTCCAGCAATCTGCTTGCCTGAGGTGTAGGCCTCTGACCACCGTGAGTCAAAACAATGCCAATGCCTTTGCAGGCGGCGGGAAGTGTCGCAGCACTTGCCTGCTGCTCAATTTGAGCTCACGCAGTAGAGCTGAGTCCCGGCCAGGGGCGTTTCTTGACGTGGACCACAGCAGCAAGCGCAGCACACAGCTCAACCATCAGGCAGCTGACTTGGCGACAAGTCAACTGGGAATTCTCTGAGGAGAGAGAGGCTTGAGCGTTGTCAAAGCCTCTCCCCCAGCGGGAGGCCACCTGGCCAGACAGGCTCACAGAGGGGCTGAGCTTGGCAGGGCACCAGCTTGCCTGTAACAACAGGAGCAGCCAGACAGAAGCCAGACCGCGTCTCCCAGTTGCCGCCGAGTGCGCTTGAGCACACTCTCAGCCAGACAGTCCCAAAGGGCTGCAGCGGACAGCCCATCGAGTCCTCAGCCACCAGCGCGTAGAGAGCTGCATCAGCACGCAGGCGTGGAGCTAGATGGGGTGCTTTGACTGGCCAGCGCGGCGCTGGTTCCGCATACTGTGGGTGCTGGTGGCCATTGGGCTGCTGGCCTCTCTGCCGGTGCTCATCATACAGGCCAGCAAGCATGGCTGGTCAGTGCAGGACCAGGTGCGACATGGCCCTGGGGAGACCAGTGCAGCAGATGCCGCACACAAAGCATGCATGGCCGGGCAACTTTAGCACAGCAATCTGCCTGCCTAACCTGTTTCCTATTTCACACTTGACCTCTCCTGTGACCTGCAGATGTGGTTTGTGGCGGGCCTCTTTACGCTCCTGGCCCTTCCGGTGTCCATCTATGAGGTGGCCATGCACCTGGAGTACTTCACGCGCCCCAAGCTGCAGATCCGTGTCATCCGCATCCTCTGGATGGTGCCCATCTATGCCATCGACTGTTTCCTCTCCCTGACGCCCCAGTTCCATGTGAGTTGGCAGAAGACTGCACCGGCCTTGCAAGGTGTGGGAAGGCTGATAAGCAGTTCGCTCCCAGCTCATCTGGCTGCTTCCTGCTGTTCTTCCTGGCTGAGGTAGAGGGTGTAGCTGAGGATTGGGGCAGGTTACTGCTACTATTGTTGAAGAATGTTGTTGTTGTTGTAACAAGCCCTTGCCCCCTGGCCTGTGTGCCGTACATTGCTGCCCTCATCGTTCTGCATTGTTTCGGAGATGCTCCCTTCGATAATCTGTGCTCTGTAGGAGTACCTGCCCAGTCCAGCAGTACTTCCCCTGTGCATGCAGGGTCAGCATGACTACTTTGATGCCATCCGCGAGTGCTACGAGGCCTTTGTCATCTACAACTTCTTCATGTTCCTGCTGGCCTACCTGGAGGATGAGTACGGCGACATTGATGCCTACTTCAGCAGCAAGCAAGACATCTCCCACCTGTGGCCCATGAACTATGTCTGCAGGTGGGGGAGGCTACAGTTCATGTCAGGTTGGGGACTGGCCAGGTTTAGCAGTGCCAGGCAGCAGCTGGCAAGGCAGGGGTTCCAGGGCTGTGGCTGAGGATGCTGGTGCTTCTGGCAAGCTGATTGCTGAAGCTTGCATGTGTGCACAGCATCTTTCTCTTATCTATAACCGCGGCAGGCAGGTCGTGGCTCACCTCTTGCCCAGGGTCCCATGTCTCAGGACTCGCAAATCATGGGGTTGTTGCTTGTGCCCTGCCCCAGCAGTATCTGAGGACTGGCATCGGCTAGTGATGCCTACTTCAGCAGCAAGCAGGACCTCGTGCAGCAAGCAGGTTGGGCTGCAGTACGAGGCTCAGTACCTGGAGACCTATCCAGTTAAGCTGTGAGTCTGGAGGTGCTTGGTCCTGTGCCACTCAAGCTGTGCGGCAGGCAGGCAGCCTTCTACATGTTGGAAGCTATGCGGGGCCACTGAGACCTATTGCAGCAGCAAGTGGGCTGTTGCACACCTGTCGTTCAATGGCAAATTGCTGATCACTCTGCAGACTGCATGCTGGGCCTAGCAGCTTGCTTGCTGCTTGCCTGCAGTCTGGTTAAGCCTCGTCACCAGGGTTGTGCCCTGCAGGAGTGCCTGGGGCTGCTGTTGTTTTGAGCAAAACATGGTGTCTGTTGGGTGCTGGCCTTCAAGCTGTTTTCCCCCCTTGACAGCAACCTGCCACCACTCCATTCTTCTGCTGCAGGCAGTGGCACATGGGCATCGACTTTTTCTGGCAGTGCAAGAAAGGCATCCTGAACTATGTCATCTTGCAGCCCCTGATCACATTCATCCGCTTTGTGATCTACCTGTGCGACAAAAGGACGCATCACGATGACAGCAGGCAGGTTCCATTGGCCCGCATTGCGGGCTTTGGCTTGGCTGACCGTGTTATGGTCAGAGCATGGTGCAGTTTGCTGCCTGCAACAAGACGCGCTGACTGCTGTGCCCTCTGCAGCTTGTAGCCTGCCGGTCTGCATTCTGCCATCTCACAGGCTGTTCCAGTCAACGCTACATCAGCTGCAGCACAGCTCCTGCACCACTGCACCCTGTCCTCTGCCCTGTATTGTATGAATCAGGGATGGGGGCGTCGGGCTTCTGGCGAGCTGGGATGCATCTTGGCCTGCACCTGGGTCAGGCGGGGGCATCATGCTGTGTTCACCTGTGCATGCTGTGTTCCCTGCACCCAAGTTAGGAAAGCTGCTGCTGCTGAAAGCAACCGAAAGTCGTCTGCCAAGTCACGGCTCCTCTGCTGCATGCGCCTGTAGGTAAACACAGGCGTAAAGCTGCTATGACAGGATGACAATGTGGTTCAGAAGTGACTGAAACTGCTTGCAGGGCGGCATACCCCTACCTAGTCACCATCAACATGATCTCTGCCTCCTGGGCGTTGTACTGCTTGGTCCTCATGTTCAAGGTGGGCCAGGAAATCCCTCCGGTCACAGCTGCTTGCTGTGTGGCTGGGTGCCAATAAGGCATCTGGTGGAGTGCTTGTCAGCTGGCCCCTGCTTCCCCTTGAGGCCGCCCAACCTGCCAATCTGATGGCAGTCCTGACGTTTCAAATGCTTATGAGCTGGCCCCTGCTCCCACTAGAGGCTGCCCCACCTGCCATTTGAATGGCAGTCCAGACGGTACAACGCTTGTGAGCTGCCACTAGAGGCTGCCCAACCTGCCCAAAAATAGCAGGCCTGACAGTGCAATGCTTGTGAATTGGCCCCTGCTCCCACGAGAGGCCGCCCCACCTGCCATCCAGATAGCAGTCCCGTTCTGCTTGGCGCTTGACCTGTCTGAGAGTGCCACACCACCAAAGGTAAACCCTAGGCTTGCACTGATTGCAGCCATGCAGACTGACTAGTCACCTGCAGGGCACCCACAACGAGCTGAAGCCCATCCGCCCCCTGAGCAAGTTCTTGATTGTCAAGGCCGTCATCTTTGCGACCTTCTGGCAGTCGGTCGCGCTGGCCCTGGTGACCTACCTGTCGCCCAAGGTGCTGGGCTTTGATGTCCTGGAGAGGCTGCTGCCTTCAGTCAAACCCAAAGAGGTGAGGGCGGCTGCTCTCACAGGCACAGGCTGTGTTGCAGTGGCCAGTCACTTGTGCGATAGTTCCAGCTGTTGACATGCAAGGTGAAGCTGCCTCCTGCCTGCATTGACGCCCTGGACAGGCTGCTGCCTGCAGCAGAACTCGAAGAGGTAAGGCCGGCTGCTCTCACAGCCACAGGCCTTGTTGCTGTGGCCACACACTAGTGTGGCTGCCTCAGTCAAATGTGCAGCTGCGTCCTGCCTGCACTGGTGTGCCGCAGAGGGTGTGGGCTGCTGTGTGAGACCTAGCGAGGTGAGCCGGGCGTCCTTGCAGTCATGGGCCCTGTTGCTGTGGCCGCTCGCTTGTATGCCTGTTTGAGGTGCCCAGTATCCAGCATAAGTAGCTGCTGGCCGCCATGCCGCTCTCGTCAGGCTGCTACACAACGCAAAGCCCGAAGAGGTGGGCATGGCTTCTTGGCATTTGGCAGCTATCTGCGTTTTCTGCAAGGGGTGTATACCCAGCCTTGGGGATGCCTTCCCCGGCACTTGAGCCGGCTGTGGCTTGCATGGCGGTATGCAGCGCTTGCTGCTTTGTAACTTGAAAACTTTGCTGGCTGAAGAGTGAGGCTGGCTGCCTTGGGGCTGCAGTTGTGGGGCCAGTCTGCCCGCTTCTGACATGATTGTCAGGGACAACCATGCCTTAGATGATGAAGGGGGAGATGCATTTTGCTTGGCCACCTCTCTCTCTCCTTTACCTCAACTCACGACAAAGTCCGTGATCACCCAAAAAGCTGGCAGTCTTACCGAAAGCACGCTGAAAGGGTAACGATACGCTCTGACGGCTGCTTGCTGGCAGCCAGGTTGCAACCCATGAGCTCAGAGCCAGTCTGGCCCACACCGCACTTGCAACGCGGGTCGCGCAGCCTGAGTTGTGTAGGCATGCTCTCCATCACTGTCACTCACAGATTGGCGGCTGCTGCTGCAGTGGGGCGACGGCGATCGCGCAGCCTGGCTCCAGAATTGGCTCATCTGCTTAGAGATGTTCCTAGCCGCTCTGGCCCACGCCTACGCCTTTCCCCCACGGGACTACATCGATCCTGCCTGCCAGCATGTGGGCAGGTTTGCGCACAACGTCAAGGTCATGTTTGATGTCCGGGTGAGGACAAACTTTGCTTCCTGCTGACCGCCACAGCTGTGGAGGCTCCAAAGGGGGTCAGCATGGCTGGTGTCCGGCAAGCCCCAGCAGCAGCTTTGCATGCTCAAAAGGGGTCAAGCCAGCGGCCTGCCTGGGCACAGCACCTCTTCAAGCTGAGACTTCAGGCTGCTGGGCCTCAGTAGCCCTTTGCTGCCGTGGCCTTGCATCTCAAACAGGTGGTGGTGCTCGGCCTGGAGATCTGGGCAGGTTGCAACGTATCTGGCTAGGATCGCGTCATGAACTGCAGCTGTGCACATCAACCATGGTGCCTTCCAGCCTCGTACCCTGTTTGGTTGCCCATCACTCCTGCCCTGACGGTCAGTGTGCTGGCCTGCAGGACGTGGCCGACGATGTGGAGGGCGTTGTGTATGACACGGTGAGCTGTGCCTCTGCATCAAGCCCCTTCAGCCTACCTTCCTGCTAGGCAGACCATATTTGCTTTGAGAGGGTTTCCAGGTCACACTCATGGCTGCATTCAGCCACACATGTAGCCTTGAGGGCAAGTCATTCCCTATTTGTAGACATCATGGGTGGTAGCACTGTGACAGTGACATGCACAGGAGGGCCAGCTGCTGCCCACAGATTCGCAAAAGTCATCAGAAAAGGCTTGATGCAGCCCTGGGATCCCAATACAGGTCATGTGCTTGGTGCTTGTAACGCTCATTGGCCAAATGCACTGACATATTTGGCATGGTGGTGGCGGTTCTGAAGCAGTTGGGATGCCTGCTTGGCTTGCACCTGTGTCAGCCCGGCCATTCCTGCTGTGCCAATGTGTGCATGCCTGTACCTTGCACCCTGTCCTGAAGAGCTTTGCTGAAAGTACAACCCTGTCAGTGCAAGTGGGGCACAGCCATCCTGCTGCTTTGCAGCGATGCCACAGCTGTCCACAGCAGGACTGCGGGCGCCTACCTGGCTTGCAGCAGATAAGTGCTGGGGCCCACTTGGCAGCTTAATCTCAGCACTGTGTTTCCATGTTTGCTCCAGGTCCAAGGGAGAATTGACGACATCCACCAGGTGGGGAGGGCAGCACGGAACATTGTGACACGCCCCAGCCGGCTCCTGGGCATGCTCCAGCGGCAGACCTCCAAGCACATGCGCCTGACAGACTCAGAGGATCCTGGTAGTGACACAGATGATGGCAGCCGCCGCAGGCAGCTGCTGCCTGTGGTGGGTCCAGCGTCTGACAGCACCAGCAATGCCTCCCAGCAGCGGGTGGCCAACAGACGAGACTATGAGGCCCCCACAGAGCAGGGGAGGCAGACTCCATGAGTCGCATGCCCATGAGTGTGCCAATGAACGTTCATGCTCTTTCTTTTGGAACTGTGAGTAGAACTGAGTGCAAAAAGAGAAGCTAATGCCAGTGTGTGTGACAGCTGCCAAGTTCCATTGCTGCAATCGAGGTTTGAATCTATGATGTTCAAGAGTAAGCTGCAAACATTCAGTGCATGTAGCAAATCAGTCTAGACACTCATCTAGCTTCAGGACCTGGGGACATTAGAATCCTTAAGCATTTCAGCCCTTACGAAAAGAGCCTCGCCTTTGGCCACAAATACGCTGGTGTCTAGTGAGGAAAGTAGCATATGCTCTGATGGTACCAGGTGTCCAGTGCCACTGCTGATATGCAGCCACATTGATTGAGTGCACACTCACAATCTTATGCATGGCCCTCATTCTGGTTACATACTTGACTAGCTTGCAATTGAAATGCACCAACACACACGTGCATCTCAGCTCGAGTTCTTCTGAACGTCTTCTCTCACTGAACTTCGAAGTTCAGTGAGAGAATTCTGATCAAAGGCAAACAACATCGAATGCAGGCATGCTCATGTTCTACATGCTTGTGCCGAGGATGCAACTCATGCAGGCATCAACTGCATCTGCCACCTGTGCGGGATGTTGCACAGTGGCAAAGTGGTTGCCTGAAATCTGCCTTGTGACGCATCCCCTCAGGCGCTTAGTGCTGCGCTGCCAATGTGCAAGGGGACAGGTCTGCACGGCACAAGGACACACCTGGGTTTGGGCAAAAGAGCAGGCTAGGAATGAGGTGCTGGGAATGAGCTTTGCAATATGCAAAGTGAGCAAAACATCTAAAGCCAACACCATGCATGTTGACAGGGTCTGTCTGGCGCTCTTGAGGCATACCAGTACTTGATGTGTGAAGAGTCACCTCATCGTCGCTGAAGCGGATTGCAAAAGCTGGTATGCCGCCGGTCTTCAGGGCAGAGGGCAGGTGCCAGGCTTTGTAGGTGAGGAGATCCAATGGCTCCTTTTGCACAGATGCCTCTAGATTGGGCGCTGCCTCAAACAACTTGGTCCAAGTTCTGCCCTGGGGGGGAACCAAGCCGTCATTGCGTTCTGCTTGCAGCCGCTTTGTAGCCTGGAATTCGGCAGGGTAGTGCGAGAAAAGGGAGTCATCACCCTCATCGAAAACAGCGGCCACCATGTAGCCGATGGCGCAGATATGCTGTTGCAGCCCTGCAAACATCAGGACTCTCAGGTGGCATGAAGGCCTAGCTAGGCCTTCTGTACACTTGCTGAGGTGTACACATGTGCTCACTTTCGGCGGCCTGCGAAATATAAACCCCGCCAAAGCTGTGGCCAATCAGCACCGCGTTCTTCAGGTCCAGGCCCTTCACATAGTCCACCAAGTCATCAACTCTGGCCTCCACTGTGGCTCCATGCCCTGCAGCATTCAGAAGCGCTGGGCCAAACCAGTTTCAGCCCCACATGAGGGTATGAATGATCTTTCATCTCCCCTGGGTCCTCCCTTACCGCTGCAGCGCGAGAGGGTAGGACAGTACACCTTGCGCTGCCTCTCACGAAATACCGAGGCGAGAGGCCCAAAGAAGTTTCCATACAGCCCATGAACCAACACGATGGGGACATTGACAGCCTCCATGCCAGCAGGGCAGGAATTCGTGATCCCTCGATGGGGATCTGCCAATTTGAAGCGACCACACGTTTTTCTCATGAAATTGCCTGAACTTTCCCACACTCCACTATTAGTGGCCCTGTTGACTCGGTCGCCCCACCTTGGAAGCAGGCTTACATAGCTGCCGAGAGCCGGTTTAGATCGAGCAGCGTTGCCAAATGCATCCATTGTAAGCGATCAGGGGATATGTCTGGTCAGAAGATGCGCCACGCCTCTGTTTTGGGCAATGTGAATGCGGTCTGGGACGTGTTGTTCTGACCTAAGATTACTCCAGAGCTGGCCTCGTTGATGTGATGATGCTTCTGCCTGCCAGGGCAATGGCAATGGAGATCCTTTGCCATGGCATGTCATGAGGACTGGCGCAGGCTTGTGACTGCTGTGAGGCTGAATTACAGCAACAGGCATGATCCCACCATTTCCTGCAGCACAGCTGTGCAATACTGCAGGATGATCTGTTCATCAGACCAGCACAAGTTGTCAGAGGCATTCCAGACGCTGGCGTGCACCATGTGGGCAGGCATGGCAAGCCAGCGTGGGCAGAACGATGCAGCTGTGCTGCAAATGGCAGTAGCTGCAGACACTGCAGGTAGTGTCAGTGTTGGGTGCAGCCTCAGCAGCCTGCCGAGCCTGCTCAATGCTCGCCGGCAGAACGTGCAGACCTGCGCATGCTGCATCTTGCCTGGCAATTGCTTATGGAAGACTGATGGCACCCATGTGCCCTGCAGGCCTCTCTGCTGGGCAAGGGAGCAGAACAGCTGTGCAGCCAGCTCCAGAAATGGTCACAGCCCAGCCTCAACGAGCTGACGCAGCTTTTTGCAAAGCTGTTGCAGATCTGATAGGGGACAGCGCCACCACTTCAGCAATCACTGGCAACCTGTCATGGCGCCAGTCACAGAGCTTCATCAGCTGTGACCAACAACTGACTTGGGCACACAACTTCTCTCAGTTTCTCGGGTCCTGACTCTGCATTGAGAAGTTGCTGCCTACTGCTGTTTGACAGCTGTGATGGGCTGGGATATTACACCTGCATCGCGACACTCTTGACAGCGACAGCCATTTGCTTGGCTTGTAGCTGTGATTCAATGCCTTCAGTGTGGTGGCCATTGACTGTTCAGCCTGCTGCAGCATAGCTATGGAGTCATGACAGCTTGCTCTGCAGCTACCCCGCGCAGAGCAGCAGCTGCTTGTCGAGGCTTTGGCAACGCGGTGCAGCACCAGCGCAGGCCAGCCTGGGGCAGAGCTGCAGTGGGACCTGCAGAGGGACGTGCTGCAGGCAAGCTTCTGCCCTGAGCGCCGTCCGCTGATAGCAACCGCAGTGCCCTACACATGCGCATTGCCCGCATCAGCAGGTTCCTGCCACACCCAGACAGCCTGCCTGACAGTTGCTTGCAAGCTGCCTGCTGATAAGTTGGTCTCAATCAGCTGATGCAGCCTCTGTGCTGCAGATGTATCAATTTGTCAGGTGCCCAAATCAGGGTGCAGGCTGTCTCAGCATCAGGTGCACCACACATGTGCTGGAGGAGGCCCACCTGCTTCCTATGGACATTCTTGCATCACCCTGCAGGCCCTGCAGCCCCCAGCAGACGGCAAGGTACCAGCACGCACCTGCGGCGCCGGTCCAGCAGCAGCTCGCGTGCACTCACCCCTGCTGCCTGCCAGTGCTCTACCAGACGGTACTAATATTCAAGGGGCTGTCAGACTGCTTTCAGAAGGCTTACAAACTAATGTCCGGGCCTGAGACTGGCAGCCAGCTGCGCTGCACTTCTGCACAGCAGACATGCTAGATGCCCAGGCTGGCCATGCACTTCCACTGGGCATCACCTTTCTGACCATGCACCCTCCTGCTCACAGCTTCCTTGAGGCTGAGCTGCCTCAGAGGAGGGCCAGGAGCGCCATGACTGGTGCACGCAATCACTGCTTTGGGGCTACCTTGACCACTGCTTTGGCCCTTTGTCCCTGCAGAGATCTCCGGACACAATGCGCACTGTCAGCTCATCTTTGTGATGAACGCTGGTAAGGGGCATTGTCAGCCAGGACACACAGGCTGACAAGGAGAAGCCTACCTCTGGGCACCCTTCACCCTTTAACGAGCAAAGTTGCATGCTCCTTGATACACAGATGTATAGGGGTTGGTGCAGCTGCCCTGTGAGTATTGCTCTCTGCAGACTTCCTTGAGGTGGCATAGACAATGACTGCATGCACCAGGCCAAAGGTTGGGGAGGGCAGGACATGAGCGCAGCTCAGACACAGCAGTGGAGAGGCCTCTCACCCCACGCTGCTGAACGAGTAGCGGGCACCATTCTGCTGCACTGCCTCATCCACAAGCCACATCGAGAACTCAAGAATTCTTGGCCCGAGACATGAGGTCGCCATCAGGCAACCAGTGCGCCACCTGTCCACAGTATCTCTGCAGGACCACATGAGTGTGAGTGACATGGCCTTGAAAGCATCAAGGGCACCATGAAGAATGGGATCAAAGGCCATGCGGCGCCTACCTTAAAGAGCTTGGCAGCAGACCTTTCAGCCTGGGCTGTGTTCTGTGGCTTGGACGGGCATCGATGAGCTGGGTGAGCTGTAGGATACGTGCTTCCTCCTGAGGAGTGTTAGGCATGGCTGCTGCCAAGCCAACTGCTGCGTCTGGGACTGGTGGTCCATTCTGCTGGCCCAAAGTCTCTGAATTGTGCACACCAGGGGCAGAGACCGGCACTGGCTGGAGATGATCCACTATGCCAGACAGGTGCCTGCAGGCTTGATCAATGGCCGCTCTGAGGGTAGGGGGGCTGTTTGGGGAGCAGCTGGCACGCAGTTGTGCTGTGTAGTCGTCAGCTAGCCCCAGGCTGATGACATGGTTGATGTAGCTGCTGTACTCAGCAGATGGTAGTGCTGCATGAAGGTCGATCTGGGGCACATTGGGCTTTTGACCTAACACTAGGTCGGAAGGCAGCGGTTCCAGACCGGTGTGCAGTGTAAAGGGCTTGGCAGCTGCTGGCTCCCGGACTGGGACGGTCTTAAGCGATCATGTGAAGCCTTGGTGCACGGAAACCACAGTTCGCCTGACAACACTTTTGGTTTGCACTGAGGTAGGTGCCGCTTTGGGAGAGGTGAATTACTACTCAGACACTCAACATGCAGCACACCAAGATCCCCCTGCCTGCAGCATGCAGTTGCCATGCTCATGAGCCTGTGACTGAGCTCTCCTGGCCAATCTCACATGACTGTCTGTCCTTGCTGTAGGCAGATCAAGGGCAA
This sequence comes from Asterochloris erici, assembly GCA_019693375.1. Taxonomy (NCBI): domain Eukaryota; kingdom Viridiplantae; phylum Chlorophyta; class Trebouxiophyceae; order Trebouxiales; family Trebouxiaceae; genus Asterochloris; species Asterochloris erici. The sequence goes on along the minus strand of JAAMXJ010000729.1, from coordinate 1,965 downwards.
CAGGTCACAATCCATCAGGACAGCGGCACAATTGGCAAGAGACTTGTTGAAAAGCTCACACTGGCAGGGGTAAGGCTGCACGATATTGGTGGCTGCAATGGCACAGCCTGCTTTTGCGTGTTTTGCTTTATAGAGTTCAGCGTGGTCCCAAGTTCTGCCTGTGCACTGAGGCAGAGCCCTCTTGGGGGAGTTACACAGAAGCACAGCATGCAGGCATGTTCACAGCCTCCACTGGAGACTTTCTCCATTTGCTGATGGGGTTTTGCTGCAGTCCTCTGTCAGTTCAATAGAACAGCAGTCTGCTGACCACAAGCCCTATCGCACCCTGACGGACTGAAGGTGCTGACATGCCACTGCCTGCCTAAGTCTGTTATATCGGCCTTGGCCCTGACCATGGGCTTCAGCTTGTTGCACTGGGTGCGCAGTCCATTGTTCCTGTCTCCCAATGCCTGCACAGCTTATTGCAAACTGAACTCAGGTCATCTGGGCTTGTGTGCAGGAGGCAAGCCCTGAACTCCCTTAGACCCTGGCCTCTGGCAGATTGAAGCCACTTGCAGTCCATCCATGCAGGCTGTCATGGCACAGGTCTTCGAGCTCTATGGAGGAAACACTCAGGAGGTGCTGACAAGAGTCAGGGCTGGCATCCCAGAGACAGAGACTGGTCGAAGATGCAGCGATGCTGAACATCGCTGACATCTAGAGCCATTCCAATGGGCACAAGCTGCAGGCAATGCACAGCAACATTGGGCACAAAAGACATGGCTAAAGCTGCTGGCAGACAAGTCACATAGAGGCGTCGAGACTGTCAGCAAAGAAGCAATTATGCAGTAGCATACCCTTCAAAACGGACCTGTGTGCCATCTGCTGACATCCACTGCCACTGAATGCCGCGTCCTCCGCAGCGTACGCCAGCAAGAAGTTCACAGGGCCATAGTGCATGGCGGTGATTGGCTGGCGCTTTGCCTTGATGGCATCTAGCAGACTCAGCTGTTTGTCCTCGCCAATCAACACGGTGCAACCAGCTTATGTCACAAGCGTGTCAAGGCGGGCACGCATGAGCACGGCCTTGCCAGTGGTGCTCTTTTGCTTTTCTGTCTCATTGAACAGGACTTTCAAGTCCTTGGTCAATGCAGCTGAACTTGCTCATTCGAAGCAATATGGTACGGATAGCACACTTTTGACTACGCTGACAGTGGCCTCGCTAGATGCCTGGCCGCTAGATGGATCACGCAAGAGGCACCTATATATTGTGATTCATGTCTAACACAGCAGATTTCACGCAGCACGTCAGATGCTTGTTAGCAATCATGCTCCTTTTCGCACTGACGGTGCTGATGTGACGACAGCTTCTATAGCCACCATGATGAGTCGCTATGCCTTTCCCTGCATCCCTGATAGACAGACTGTGATCTCCACCAGGGGATGCAGGACTTTTCAAGATACTGCAAGTTCCAAACACATGGGTTGTCAATGTGCCTGGCATGCTACCACCTGCACAGTGAGGGAGGCCAGCAGCTTCACTGTGGCACACTTAAGTAGTCCATCTGCTGCATACTGCCCTCAGCCACCCAAGCGGCCACTGCTGAGGCTGCCGCACATCAAGACAACTCACTGACACATGAGCTGCTAACATCCCCCTCCAACATGGGGCACCTTGTTTGGCCGCTGTACCATGATGTTTGCAGCAGGGCATGTGTTGCATGAAATGCTCTACATGGCTTGGGCGCCAGCAATTGCTGCCCTGCATCAGGCTGCCTTGCATCAGGCTCCCTCTGGCTGAGCCCAAAGGGCAGCATCTCTGCCTGAGTGCTGCAGGCTGCACTGCCAGCAGGCAGGCCGCTCAGCCTGACCCGCCACTGCATTCCATTTTGCTGCCTGTTGCACCAGCAGGAGTGACAGCAGCATGGTTACCCACCTTCTTCATTTCTGGAGCCTGTTTGTTTGGGCCGGCTGCAGCTGCAGGAC
>JAAMXJ010000136.1:0-19012 GCA_019693375.1 Asterochloris erici | reverse complement strand
GCCTTAGGCGGGCCAGTGCCCGCCTGTGGTTGGCAATCTTGACATGATGCAGGTATGGTTCCAAGCCTTCCTGTAGCTTGATGTCACGGAAGTATTCAGGGACAAGTATTCAGGGGCACAGGTTCAGACAGGTTCGAGCTAGGGTTCACGTTTTTGGTTTCCTCGAAGCTGAGGACATTGAGAAGCAGGAGCCGCAGCTCGAGACATGAAGCGCAAGGCAGCATCCAGACCTGCATCAGGGCAACCTGCCAACAAAGTCACCTCCTCCAAGCGCAACCAGGTGGCAGGGATCCCTGTCGACGCTGATCAGGAGGCAGATGGGGTGCTTCGTGCAACTGCACCATCACGAAAGGTCAGCAAGTGCATTAGATGCTCCTTAGCTGCACTGGCTGAGGCGCAAGCTCTCTCGCCTGCCGTGATCGTCATCTGCCGCTGTACCTGTGCAATATTGTGTGCCTCGCAGCCTGTTTGTGCAAGCAGTGATGCAAAGCATGCAGTGCTATGCTGTGCTGACAGTACCCTTTCGTGCAGGCCATGACGCCACAGCCAGGCAGCTTTGGCCAGCACCTCCTCAAGCGCTTTGCTGCCCTGTGGAATGACAGGTGGGTGCACAACTGGACAGGCTGGTCCTACATCAAAGCATGAGAGTCTGTATGCTGCTGCTATGCCCCAGTCCTACACCTGCTGGGCCCCACCTCCATTCCAGCGCAACTGGCACCATAATGTCCTGGCTGACGATCATGAAATGTCTCTTAGGCCCATGTCATGCATAGAAGAGGGACCTGTCTTGCTTTCGTGCCATAGGCAGTGCACAGCATAACACTTGCAAAGCAGAGGATAGGCAGGGGTCAGGCTCTGCCTCAACCGCTAACTGCTTTCACTGCCTCGACTCTGCCTGTCATCACTGAGCATGCTGGGGTGCCTCGCAGGAGCCAATCGGCAGACGTCATCCTGAGTGTGGGTGACCAGCAGGTCCCTGCTCACAGCTGCGTCCTGTGCGTGTGGTCAGAGGTGTTCAATGCTCTGCTGACGCGCTGGCCCGCTCAGCGCCCCGATAGCTGCGCCAAGGCAGCTGCCGTCACGGTGGACCTCAGCCAGGGAGACACCCCATCGGACTTCCTGGAGCTCCTGCACTTCTGCTATGTGGGCACATGCCAGGTGAGTGGATGCTCTGCCAGGCCAAGCGGCTGTCAGAGCCTGCATTCGCATGATGAGCAGTATAATTTTTGGCCAGAGCATTGATGTAGTTGACCTGACCGGCATGCTGCTTGACTGTAAGCAACGTGCTGGCCTCATGTCACCCACGTGACCAATACTACCCAGGCTGATCGTCTGCGTTGCTCTGCAGCTTGACTCGCACAATGTGATGCCCCTGCTGAGACTGAGCAACTACTACGAGGTGAGCCTGCACTGTCACCGCTATGCAACCATTTCTGCAGACAGAGTTTAGGCTGGATGGGCGGCTTGGCTCTGCCACAAGCTCTGCTGATAGGCCAACCTTGCTTTTGCTCACATTCCACAGCTCACATGCCATTGCTGGCTGGTCCATGTCAGGCGTCCCAGGCACTGGCTCGGCACAACCTTGATGTTGCCTGGGCCCCCTGGCAGGCTTCCATCAGCCACTTGCCCCGACGTACCTAGCTTGTGTCCTCACACGACTTCTTCTTCTTGCCACAGATCCTGCCGCTGAAGGAAACCTGCGGCGAGTTCCTGTTTGAGCTGCTGACCGCGCGCAACGACCTGAACCTGCTGTGGAGGCTGACTGAGAGATACACGTGCACACGCCCACGGCGCCTGCTCATCCAGCACACCGCACAACACTTTGAGGCCCTGCTGGAGCAGGGCAGAGTCTGGCAGCTTCCCTACAGTTTTGTGGAGGAGGTCCTGACTCAGGACTGTCTGGCGGTGAGCTGATGGGTGCACTGTTGAGCTGCAACAGCTGCTGGCACACATCGGCCCTCCCACCCAGAGGTCACACAGGTTGAGGTGAGCATTGTGAGCAGCTTCCTTGCAGAGTGCTGAGAGACTTCCTGATGCTGGACTGCCTGGCTGTGAGCTGCTGACTGTGCCATTCCGTGATGACAGCCGCTGGCAGAGTCTGCTTTTCCTCCTATCACTGGGTGAGGTGAGTGCTGCAGACAGCTGTCCTGCAAAGTATGGCAGGAGGTCCTTGTGCCTGGCTGCCGGCATGGACATCCTGACTGCTGGCCCGGTCTGGTTCCCCGTCTGGAGGTCACCCAGGATGCTTACAGTGCAGTGAGCAGCTTTCTTGCAGAGGGCTGAGGGACTTCCTAATGCTCGACTGCTTGACTGTGAGCTGCTAACTGCGCCATTACCTCGTGACAGCTGCTGGCAAAGTCTGCACTTCTCCTCCCAGAAATTAGCTGGGCTGAAATGAGTGCTGCGGACAGCTGCCCTGCTTTGTGAGACAGTTGGTCCTGATGCCTGGCTGCCTGGCAGCGACTTGCTAACTGCTTCTTTACGGTGCTGTTATGTTCGGGCAGCTGCCTGTGTCACGTGGGTGCTATGGGACTCCGGGCAAGGAGCTGCCCTTGGCAGCTGCATGGCATGAGAGAGTGATGTGGGACTTTTAGTAGCGAGTTGCACCACTGACAGTTGGGGCTGCACAAGGGTGAGTTGAGTGCTGTGGGTGGCTGCCTGCCTGATGCTGTGTGTAGCTTCATGTATGCAATATGGCACCTCCCCTGCTGCAGGCAAGCACTGTGCTTTGCTTTGCTGGCTTTGCTGCAGCAGCATAGACTACAATGGAGAGGTTTGCCCCTCAAAGTGATGTTGTTGCTGCCTGTGCTGCTGTATTTCCTGTCTCGATCTGAGTGGGCGCTGGCTGGCGTCCCAAAGTGCAATATATCATCATGTCTGGGAATCACCTGCCGCCCTGTGTACTTGCACTGATGGACTGTGGGTCATCACGGCTCAGACTGTTGCCTGGGGCTGCTCTGCTGCAATGAAGGCTGCCTGGGGGCCCTTCTCATTCGTGATGTTGGCTCTGATGTTGGACTGGCTGAGCAGTCACAAAGGGTCATGTGCCCAGCAGACCGGCTTGCCTTGCTGGAGCCCTGACCTGTGCTGGTCACATACAACCAGCTGCAACAACAGCATGCATGCTCCTTGTGGTGCTCACACTTGTGCCCACGTCCGTGCAGGTCCCCAATGAAGCATTCCTGTTTGCAGCAGTTCTAACCCACGTTTCCAAGCTGACCCCCAGCATGAGCGTTTCTGTCATGGAGAAGGTGAGGCCCAGTAGCACCTTGCCTGAGGAGGTGCTTGGCGTGTCCCACAGATTGGCAGCACAAAAGCGCTTTGTTTGTCTGACTGTCCTGGTGGCAGTCATCAACCGAGACTCAGTGCACACACCTGAGACATGGGCAAAATTGTCTTCTGCAGACTGCTCGCCTGCCATCATGTCGCGGCACATGGCAGCAGGGCAGTGGGCTCCCTGCATGCTGACTGAGCTTGCGCATATTGCTCCTGCAGCTGCTGCCGTGTGTGAGACTGCCCCAGCTGGGGTTGCCCAAGCTACAGGCCTGGGTCGAGGGGATGGCTGATGAGCCTGGACGTCACTAAGGTGAGGGGCAGGCACTCTCAGTGCGTGCTTGTCAGCTGACACAGCTCTGGAGTGGTAGGCATTGCCTGGCTGACCTGTCTGGCTGTTTTTACAACACCCTCCCTGCTGCATGATGGGCACTAGCTGTGGGGCCATGGCGCGGCAGTCATGCCCCTGCTGTACTGGGTGCCTGACATTGCTGAGAGTCAGGATAGCCTTTGGGGGGTGGGCGCTGCATTACTGGCCTCCCCAGCTGACCAGGAGGACCCTGCTAGCTGCTGGGGACATCTCCTGAGAGGACGACGGCACAGACCCTTGCATGAAATTTCTGTCAAAAGGCAATGCCATGCTGTCGCACTTTGGGGTTGGTTGCATGTGTTTCTGCAATGGCATCTGCCACTGCATGCACCACGTCTTGCACCACAGCAAATCCTGGCCACAAGCGCGGCACCACGCACAGCGCGCAGGTTACATGGCATACAGCAGAAGCTGTGGCCTGTAGCAGGCTGCTCCCCACCAACCTGCCAGACCTGCATCAGCTGTTGTGATCTGCTGCTCTCTCAGCCTCAGGTGTCGTGTTCTGTTGCAGTCCCATGCTTCTCTGTGCTCTGCAGGACTACCTCTTGAATGCCTTCAAGTGCATGCTGCTCACCAAGGAGGGGAAGGCTGCCAAGCCCTTGGCAATTGCAGGTATGTGCTGACGGCCTGCTTGCCCAGCTGCAAAGCACTACTCCAGCAACATGCCCGTCGCGCGGGAGCTGTGCATAGTGTTGTTAGGCGGCCTTGCTGACGCTGCCCTCCTCCACGCATGACTGGTGCCAGCAGGCGGCGCACTCCTGCTGTGCTGCCAGTGCCTGCCTGTGCATCTGTCCTGCCTGCCCGCTTGAGCACAGGAACAGCTGCCTGCAGGCCCAGCAAGGCAGCTCGCATAGTGGCAGCTGCAGACTGACTGCACACCTGAATCATGCCACCTGCATCGCCCTCTGCAGCCCGCTCTTGCTGCATGGTCTGCAGTCTACCCTGGTGGGGCCAAAGGGCTGCATGTAGACAGCCTAGCGCTCCCTTGTACGTGAGGCTGTCGAGCAGTTTACCTTGGATCACCTGCAGATGCAGGCTCAGCAGCTGGGTCCAGCAGCTTGGTGGACAGCGAGGCTGGGGACCACGAGGCTCGCATGGCTGGCATGCGGAAGGTCACCATGGGCCTGCAGGCAAGCTGGGCGTCCAACTCTGATCTTTGTGGCATGCCCCATTGATGGGACTCTTTCTCACACCTCTAGCTGGCTGTCATTGTTGTCTTCCATGAGGGCAGCGCTGCATAGCCAGGCAGCATGCTGCTGCTGTGCATACTTGCAGACCTCTGCAGAGCTCGCTCAGGACCCTGTAGCCAGCATTCTTTGGTGCACCAGTGCATGCTGCTGCATGAGATTCTTTGAGTTTGACTCCCCTGCCTTGGACTGGTTCCTGCAGAAAAGCCATGCATGCATATGCTGCCAACTCAAGATGCCGCAACATTTCTGATTGTTTGAAGGATTTCACATCTCTGCCTGGCAGCCATCATCCTCATGCAAACTTTGGTGTACCAGTGCACGCCAGCTGACCAGGACGCTCTGCTCAGTTCCCCTGCCCTGTCCCCGCAGGGCCACCCACGCAGGCCGCCGCCCAGCTTCACCAGTCCCCACCCAGAGGGTCACAGTCTGGGCTTCCTGCTGGAGCGCGGCCGGTTCGCAGCGACTGCGCAAGCAGTGGGGGGGCTGAAAAAAACCTTTGGACTTTGGGATGTGGCTGATCTCCGGCGGCTTGTTCGTATGGAGGGCCTTGCACCAGACGCCCCACATTCGTGCTATACTGTGGTCCAGCCAGGCCTGCAGTCTGGCTCCACGTACATGGAGTTCCTGGTCCAGAGCATGCAGCCTTCCTCCAGAGGCAAGAGCAGCCTCAAGTTTTGGGTGGTGAGTTTGTGCTGTCAACTTGCTCAGACTTGTGCCCGACTCGAGGTGTGCACCTGCTGCCTCACTCTGGAGGCCTTGGAAGTGCCTTGTGCAAAGGAGAGTGAGCTCGGGCTGGCAGGCTGGGAGCAGTTGCATGTGGGGCAAAGAACTCCGTCTGTCAACCAGCACCTCGGGAGCATATCTTGGTCTCGCCCTCTGCAGCAGGACGCTCTGTGAGAATAGCAGCTGCTGCCTGTCTTGAGTTTCCTGTGCTTGCAGCTTTGTTGCTTACAGGGTCTTGAAGGGACCTCTTGCCTTTGCATGCCTTCAGCACTTCCCCATGTCAACATCTGATGCCTCCACCTTGTGCAGTTGTGCATGGCAGCTCATTGTTTGTGCTCCTGTGCGTGATGTACTTGGACGGATAGTCGGTGGGGTCTGTTAGATGAACCTCTGACATCAAAACCACTACCCTGCCATGCAGGTCAGGGATCCCAGGGTGGAAGCCAGTCCACCCCCTTCTGATGATTCAGATGCGTCCTTGGTCTGGGACTGCTGTGGGATCGTCTATGGCAGGATGGCAAGCGCGACTCCCACAGGGGACGACGGCATTGTGCAACAGCTGACTTCACACTCCCAGCTTCGTGGTAGGCAGCTTGCGTCGCGGTTCGGGGCAGTGCCTGATGACGTTTACAGAGTCAGGGCTGCTTCTGAGAGCTTTATATGTGCTGCCTGACACTGCATATGCTGCGTAACAACTGCCTGTAGGCGGCTGCAGCTTGTGGGCTATGCCTGGGCACCTCTGCGAGCTCAACATTGGTTCATTGAAACGCTGTGCTTGACGCTGCCTCTGGGTTTGGGTGACTGCCAGTTGTGGCTAGCGCTGTAAGACAGTTGCTAAATCAAAGCCCATTGCGGCAAGGTGCATGCTGCTCCCTCTAGGCTCCTTCTGGGTGGCCACTGATTGGAGCCGTGCCTGGATCTCAGCACAATCAAGGCTTTTGTGGGTGGCTGCCTCCTGGTTATTGCTGCTGGTGGGCTGTGCCAGAAGACTTCTGCAGGATCAAGGCTGGCTGAGGGGTCTTGCAGGACGCCGCCTCTGGGTGGCTGAAGTGGCGGCAGGTGTGCATGAAAGGGGATTGCTGGTGGCTGCATGACAAACACATGTGTGCAAGTATTGCTGGTGCTGTTTCTAGCCATGCCCATCTGTGGGCAGGAAGCTTCGCTAGGGACCATGACAGGACCACTTTTTGTGTCTTACATGTCACTCCTTCAGGACAAGTGTGGTGCGAGCATGTAAGATGTTCCTTTGTGAAAGGTCCCTGCCCAACAGTTTACTATGCATCGAACATGGCCAATCCTCAGACAAAGGGGGAGATGTTCTGACCTTCAAATGTGCCTTGCCATGCAGGTGAATGGATCTGGCAACATCTGAACGTCTGCAAGGGCTTCTCTCAGGTGAGAATGCATGCTGTGATGTGTGACAAAAGGCATGTACAGGACTTGCTCGTGCTTTGTTGTCAGGATCCGAGAGCCCCTTCTCCAGGCAGCAGGTCATCAGGCACCTCCAGGCAAGAGCATCAGCCGCCCACATGACTCAGCATGCGCTGCACGATGGTCGCCAGAAGACATGTTTGTCTGCATAAGTACCATATTCCTGTTGCAACCTGCTGCCTGTGGCTGCAGGGTGACATCATTGGGGTTGGGGCGAGGATTATAGGTGAGGGTCACTGCTTCCCTCACCTGGGGCTTGAGAAGAAACCACGAGGCTTCTGCCTGAGGCAGGGCCAGTGAACCCTGCACAAGCAGCTGCAAAGCTTTTGGGGGCCCCAGCGCTGGCTGCAGCCTGCCCAGTGACCTCTGCAATGGCAGCTGCCATTGTTGTGGGGGCCACTGCCTGCCCCAGCAACTGCACGGTGCAATATTGTGCTGCTTGAGCCGTTGTATGTTGGAAGCTGAGCAATGTCAGCTTGGCAGCCCACCAATGCTGTTCAACCCCTTTTGGTAGCGCATTAATGCTGTCACGATCCTTCATGCCCGTTTTCAGACAGGGAGTTATGGCCTGTGCTGAAAGCTGCAGGTCTGACAGGAGATGATGACACTCACATGCCTCCTGGGCCTGTCCAGACAAGGGAACAGTCGGTCATCACCACCTTCCACAAGAACGGTAAGCTCTTCCTGCTGAGCAGCTCATGACTGCTGCTATGCATTTGAGGTGCACTGAATGCCAGAACTGCTGCAGTGCCTACTGTGGCTTGCCCAGCCAACTTATAGCCCTGCTTTGGCCTGACAAGTCATCATCTAGTCCTGCTGTGGCCTCCCCAGCTGTCACAATTGTGTGCGGTGCTCACGTCACAAGCACCCTGTGTGCCTGCAGGTGTGCTCATGGCCAAGCAGAAGGTGAGCGGGCAGCCCCACCCTGTGCATTCTTGGCGCCCTGTACGCCTGCCCTCTCAGCATCAACGTCATTGCAAGCCCGAATTGGGGCCATACTAGCCTTGATGACTGTAGTATGTGCTCTCGGCGTTGCAAACATGTCCTGGCTATCAACACGTTGCATGCCTGCTCTGCATGGGCAACAGTGCACCTTGAATTATCACACACAGTTCACAAATGGGCATACCACACAGCCAGCATGCCCTTGCCGTCAGGCTGTTGCATTACGGCGTTGCGTGCACCCCACACCACTTGTCTCCGTAAAACGTCAGTGCCGCCAGCAACATCTTGGAAAGACTGTGGGAGCAAGCCAAGCTTCTCACCTCGCTTACCGTGCACCCTCACGCCATCTTGATGCTGCAGTTGTGCCCAACATGCACGGCCCACTCAAACCCCAACGGCCAGTGGCAAGTCATGGTCAGCAGCGGCTCGCCTGGCGACTCAGTGCAGCTGCTGCGCTTGCCCCCCACCCAGTCAGCCGAGCCAAGCGCCGCTCTGGTCCCTGAGGCAGCACAGCCTGGTGCTCAGCTGGACGCAGAAAGCCAGGGCCAGAGGCGGTCAGGTGCGCACATGCACACCTGCCGAACAGGCTGCATTGCAAGCAGGCCGGCGCAGCCTGATGCTCAGCTGGATGCTTAGGCTAGAGCAGAGGCAGTCAGGTGTGCTCTGATTTCAAACACCAACCTGGCAGACCACAGCAAGAGGCCGATGACACTGTCGACCACCCTGGGCGCATCAGCATGCAGAGCAAGGCAGCAGCCCTTCTTTTACACATTAAAGTTGTCGGCGCTTGCACATATGCCAGACACACGGGCAGCCCTGCAATCAACACCCACTCCAGTCCACCCTGCCTGCTGCATGACACATCTGCCAGTGCTTGTCTGCAGCGAGGCTCCAGCAGCTGTGCTAAGACCGTGTGTGCCAATGGGAGCAGCATCCTGCCACCAGCCTGCTGACTGGCTTGTTTGCTTGCTTTCAGCACCCTTCAAGGAGCTACCCACTCCCACCATGGCCACCTCAAAGTTCTGCATGGTGTGCTGTCGGGAGCAGCACCCCCTGCTTGCCACCTGCTGAGCCTGTCTGACTGTGCCTGCAGCGGCCCTCAAGATGCTGGTGACAATGGTGTTTCAGGCTTTGCCTGCGGCCAGCTGACACTGGCCATGTCCGCCAGCACAGCACCCAGAATGCATGCAGCCCCGGAGAAACCAGGAAATGGACAATGCCAGCATGACGAGCTGGCACTCAAGACGTCCAACCATGCTGCTGCATGCCTCTCCTGCTGGTGCCTGCTCTGCAGCTGCAGTGAAGGATATGGTAACGTCCCCTGTGCCTTTGCACGGCGGGCACCAGACCACTCTGCACAGACGGCTGAGGCTGCAGCCCGCTTCCAGCCACCTGCTGACTGCTAGGCTGCTTGCAGCTGCCTTCAAAGGGGCTGATGATGCACTTGATCCGCAACTCCATGGGGGGCTGCTAAGGTCACAGGGGCTGCCATGCACTTTGCACTGAGTGTTGTGCCTGTACCTCTTGCAGTTGCCCTCAAGGAGCTGATGATGGGCCCGGTGCCTTACCCCAAGCTTGGCAGGGACCCGGATTGGACAGGTGCATTGCGCCTGGCACCAAGCTGCACCCGGGGTCTGTGGCTGCTGATGGACGGTGTTTGTTGATCATCGTCATGGGATCTATTGGGTGGCTTCCATTGGTAACTGGACCGGTGCACTGAAGCTGGCACTGCGCCAATCGATGCTTGGGCTTCGTTGAACATTGCTGTGGCTTGGAGTCATGAGTGTGTTGCGTTTCAGAGGTGGCTTTGCAGTGATATTCCGGTGGGATTCATGCATGGACTGCTCACTCATGCGTGACAAAGCCCTGTGAGATGGCAACCGCCCAGCTGCAACATGCAGCGCCCGGGTGCTGGGCCAAGGCGCCACTACAGACAGCTACCTGGCGTGTCCAGTCGCCTTTGTAGCTTGGGAGTTGCCCTCAAATTGCTGGCATATGCATGTCGTCTTGCCATCTGGGTAGATGATCCTGTGCTGATCAGCTGCGCTCCCGCTGAAGATGCTGGACACAACATATACATTTGGCCCAGATAGCCTGCTCCTCTACCCTCCCTGGGCTTACCTTTGCTGACCTGCCACATACCCTCCTGTCTTGTAGATGAGGACGAGCTCTCCTCCCTGTATGACTCAGATGAGGATATGTAGGAAGACGACCTTTGGAAGAGGAGGAGAAGTACGTCATGCGCCTTGCAAGGCTCAGTGAGCAAGGCAGTTAGCCTAGAAAGGCCCATAAAGGCACCCTTGACCCCGTTGGAGGCCCGTTTTAAAGCGTGCCTGGTGCGGGCGAGTGTGACCTCTTGGTTGCCTGGGTTTTCAAATGAGGGAGCTCAACACCCAAACAATTGGAGGGATTCAGCGTTCTGTGCTGTGCAAGTCATGTCTGTCTCCAGCCCTGCAGTGCTTTGCCAGCACTTGTGTTGGAGCAGTGTACCTTGTCAAGACCTGCCCTCACCCCAATCACACTTCACTGTGGACTGGATACGCTGCATTGCAGAGAGCCACCGCCCTCCCTTTGCAGCTCTGCCATGGGGTGGCCCTTCAGTTTAGGTGTATGGTTCATCTGTGAGCAGCTGTGTAACCTTCACATGTGTTTCATACACTTCCTTGATAAATGGAATCGTCCAGGCAAGCTGGGATGACCACCTCAAGGTGCTGGGGGTCGGCTTGAGCTGAGGTAATGATGGAGGCCACCAGCAAACGCTGCCATATGTGGCCACCTCAATTCAGGCAGGGAACAGCCTGCAGGTTGGATTGGCAGCAATCATCATCAGGTGTGCTGATCCCTCATGCTGCAGGCCATTCATGAAGCGGGCCTTTGGCATGGGCTGCTGCCACAGCGATCAGCTTGCACAATGTTAGCAGGCCATGTGAAGCTGGCATCTGTGGTTGTGCTGACTCGAAAGAATCTGATGTGTTGGACCACCTCAACTTGACGTACTCTACTGCCCTCCCACTGTACAAGCCTGTTCAACGTGAAAGCCCAGGCAGCCATGGAGCAGCATGGCAGCACCTCCACGTACAACATGGAAAGCGTGCTGCGCCAGAACATTGTCAGCTCAGAGTACTTTCGCAGCAGCTGCGCCCAGCTGAACAGCTGGGACGAGTGTGTGGACATGATATACGATGATGTGTACCATGTGGAGCCATGGATGAGTGGGAATGCACGAGGCGCAAGCTCAGCCTTCTGCCTGCTCTACAGGCTGATGCAGCTCAAAATAACTGCTGGCCAGGTCCGCCAGCTGCTGGACCATGCAGACTCAGTGTACATCCGCGCGGTGAGTGCTGGCTGCCCATGCCAGGGTGGTAACGCTTTGCTGCCAATCCCTGGCTGCATGCCTGAGGGCTGCAGGACCATGGCACACCTGAACGCCACGGAGGTGCAAGGCTGCTGCTGTCAAGGTGTTCCCAGTTCTGTGCTCAAGATGCCTGCTCAGGCTTTGCAATGTGTGGAGCCAACCCTGAGGCTGCTGTGCTGGCCCCACACAGCTGCACAGAGCACAGAGCGACAGAGCCCTGGGGCTGCTTGCAGAAGCATCCCCAGCCCGCTGCACAGTGCATGCCTGGCCCTGACCTTGTGTGCCGCTGCAGATTGGCCTGCTCTACCTACGCTATGTGGGGGAGCCCAAGAGCTTGTGGCAGGACTGGCTGAGCCACTACATGTATGACGACCAGGTGCGCAAGAGTAAGTCCCGCTGGGGGTGCCATCAGCATGTGTCCCATCAGCTCTGGCTGAAAACCTCTCGAATTCACCTTGCCAGGGGTACCAAACAGTCTTGTGCCTGTCTGAGCAATGCTGGAGGGTTCTGCGCTGCGTTGCATGGGGACTGGCTTGTGCTTGAACTGTGCACCAGGAGGAGCAGCCTCGATATCTGCTCTTGTCCTGCCTCTGCAGGCGATTCTAGCAGCCTCTCATTTTCTGCTGCCTGCCCTGCCTCTGCAACTAGGGGTGCTCTTGGTTCATGACCTTTCCTCATCACTTGCCCGTGCAGGAGATCCAGCCCAGCGGCGAGTCTGGGGGAACCGTCACCTTTGGAGCATACATGCGGGATGTGTTTCTTGATCAGGTGTGTGACCTTTCCTCATGCTGCTCTGTTGTCGACTGCATGCGCCTCTGCCATCCTACAGCACTGTGAGTGGCACCATGCATCGAGCTTTGTGATGGCTGCCCTGCAATCCACTGGCGAGGCCCGCTGCGACGCTCTGCCTGGTCCACAGCTGTAGCCAACCCATCTGTGCAGCATGCAAGGTGTTGCAGGGTCACGCTGACCAGAGACAGGCTGGCGCCGCCACCCTCCCACGAGCATGACTGCGTGATGGCCCAGCTGGTGTCAGCGGGCAAGTCTCTGCTGCTGTCCCGCTGCATGTCCGTCAGCCCTGACAGCCCCTGCAGTGCCACACTGCCAGCATTGACCTGAGCTGCCGCCAGCTGGGCCCGCGGTCTGAGACCCCATCTAGCAGCATGCGAGCATGCATGGAAGCTTGCTCCAGACTGCTCACACATTGCTTGAGCTTGGCAGCTGCCCGCTGTTCTGGCAGGCCGCTGCGCCTGCGAGACTTCACAGATCATTCATGATGCAATGGCTCACTCCTCACCTCCCTTTCCTTTCCTCTTGCCCTGCAGTACTACTTTGAGACCATCTTCCCCCGCATCCCCAAGCCAGTGCAAGACAGCATGGTGGCCCAGCTGCAAGCTGCTCAGCTGCCCTTCAAGGCAGTGGGCAATGCGGGGCAGGGGGGAGCGGACAGGAGGGGCCTGGACGAGCCAAACCGACGCCCTGCCTCGGTGAAGGCTTCTTTGTCGGTCGCATTTGGGCAGCGAGCGCCCAACAGGGCGACTGCCAGGGAGGAGGGGCGGGGCCTGGGGGCCGGCATGCGGGGCACATATGGCGGCGGAGGGGGAGTGGTTGGGGACGCAGCTGGGGAAGCCCTGCGTGCCAGGTGGGCAGCAAGAGCTTGTGGAAGTCTGCTGGTGGGTTTGGCGACCAGGAAGGGCAGCAGGCACACAGCACTGCAGCTGGGAGCTAGTTGAGGACTGATGGGTGTGTGTACCCCTGTGCCAGATGAGCTTACAGAGCTGCTTGGGTTTGGTGGCACACTGTGGAACAAGGGCGAGCTTCTTTGCTCGGGCATGCAGTCTTCAGTGCTGAGTATCAGCGAGAGGTGGCTTAAGCTGAACCTAAAGGCCGGCGCAGACTTGCTGCCTGCCATCGCAGCAGGGGCAGGCTGCTTTGCTGGGGCATGCGGTGCAGCAGCAGGGGCATGGCTGAGGAGCGGGTGGGGAAGTATGCACTGCACCCCATGCCAGTGGGATGTGCGCTTCTCCTGTTGTCAGCATCTAGGGTGCATGGCACCTCGTCTTGGGCAGCTGCCTGGCTGCTTGAACCTGCTGCCAGCAGGAAGAGCAGGAGCACTGGATCTGTGGGGTTTGGCAGGGTGCTGGCCGCAGACAGAGGTGCCCAGCAGCACTTCCACGTGAAAGGCTGGTGTAAGGCGGCAGCTGCAGCGCAATGCAGGCCCCCGCGGCTCCAACTGCATCAGGGAGTGTACATGATGTGTGATCGACCAGTGCTTCAGTTAAGTTACTGGCTTGCGGAGCCGCGCACCCACGTTTAGTGCTGCACGCTGATTGCTCAGTTACCTGCCAAGGCAGGCTGCTGCGGGGCATCATCTATGAAGACCACTGGTGGGAACAGAACAGAAAATTACTGGTGGACTTCACCTGGTCAGCACAGGCTCCTGTACCTGGGCGTGTGCTATTCCTGTCAGGTCATGCCGGCATATCTGCTTCGTTGCTGCCCGGCATGCTGTTGCAGCACCTGCTCGCTGCCTGCAGCTCCAGAGACGGCCGGGAAAGGGACGAGCGTGAGAGGAGCGCATACCGCAGCAGGTGATTGTCCTTGGTTGGTGCTTTCAAGCTTCTGAAAGCAGCCTACAGCATCAGTGTAGGGCCTGCTTGTACATGCCAGGCAGCTGTCTGCCCCGGCCCTGCCTGCTGATTGCCGTGCTGTTGCTTTCTGGGGTTTGTGAGTGCCTCTGCCTGCAGCAAGGTTACCTCTGCTCTGCTGCTTGCTGCTGCGGATGCGACAGAAGACAGCATGGAGTCCTAAGGAGCCCTTCTTGCTTCAGGGACCGTGGCAGCCACAGATGTGCAGGCCCTGATGCTGTCCCAAATTTGCTGCCTGCGCTGCTCAAGTGAACATGCCTCCCTTGCAGGGACGACGATCGTGACAGGCGGCACGGCCAGGACCGGCGGCCCCACCATTCAGATCGGGACAGGCACCATTCCAGCAGGGATGGCAGCCGTGGGCATGACGGGTACTCCAGCCGAGGGCACCATGCTCGTGATGACAGGTGTGACAGCTATAAGGGCAGCAATGACCGCAGACGCAGCCGCAGTCCAGCAGACAGGCA
The DNA here is from genome assembly GCA_019693375.1 of Asterochloris erici. Taxonomy (NCBI): domain Eukaryota; kingdom Viridiplantae; phylum Chlorophyta; class Trebouxiophyceae; order Trebouxiales; family Trebouxiaceae; genus Asterochloris; species Asterochloris erici. The sequence goes on along the minus strand of JAAMXJ010000136.1, from coordinate 4,610 downwards.
TAGACATAAATCCCACTCCAGGTACTGAAAGGACTTGCTAGAGAATGATCAGCTTGCAGGGTCACCAGGACATAGGTGGAAGCCTTTTACAAGTTGGGCTGAAGCCCTCTGAAAAGTCTGACCATCTGGACACTCATGTCTGGAGTGTGTGCACTGCAACCAAGTGTGAAGCGCAGGTCTTCTGTGGACATGCCTTGGCCATTCATGCTTTAGATGCAGCTGACTCAGCAACAGCCTGTAATGATTCAAGGTGACAGGACAGTCAGGACCACACTTGTCTGTGAGTAGGCACCCTGAGGTGTGCCAGGAGTCCTCAACGGAGTCCTGTAGTGGTCCAGACTGCTTTGCAGCATCTGAGTGAGGGTGAGAGAAGTTTTTGACATCCTGGCGCAGATTGCCTGGTGCGCTCCTGTGTTTTGCAACCGGTGAGATGAGCAGTTTCATTGCAAGCGCCAAGACCAATTGCATTATAAAATCTAATGGTCTGAGTTTAGGTCATGTTATCACAGGCCATGTAACACCCTGCGACCTGTCATATTATCACAGGCCATGTGACACCCCGCAATATGTCGTCATATTATTGCAGGCGCGGTGAGATCCTGCAACCTCTGCCCATGATGTGCACAGTCCAGATACTCTGGGCCAGCAGCATGCATTCAGACGACAGCCATGCTACTGTGCAATATGTGACCGGCTTCAAGTAGCCACCACTGCCACTCTGTGTTCCAAGGAAGTACACAGCAGCAGGACACCAGTACTAAAGCACCACCTCATTCATTACAATGCTTTGTTGCGACAGCCAACTGTGCAATTCACTGAGATGAGACATGAGCACATGTTGTCTGGTGAAGCATGCATGTGAAGGCTTCCTGACATGACAGCAATGCAGTCGCTAGTGTGCACTGGGTGACACTCATTACAGAAGACAGCGCTCAAATGTCAACAGAGCATATCAGCAATCAGTCCTGTCAGCTTCTGGCTACTATCCATGCTGAGCCAAGCCATTCCTCCACAGCGCTGACTGGGATGCTGGGAGGGGCAGTGTGCCCAAGTGCCTCATAGACATGGGGCTTCGACAGGTGGTCCTGCAGTGCTGCTGCAATATCTGCCGAGCAGTGCAGCTCACGATCAGTCATGGGCGCTGTCTGAGGGCTGGATGGACTTGGGGACCATTCGCTGGCCTGCACACGGCTGGGGCCTGGCACGTCCCTTGTTGAATCATTTGCCAGCAGCTGCGCTTCCTGTGGGGTGCTTGCACCGCTTGGACGCTCTGCAGAGCAACAAGGAGAAGGCGTGCTGGCAGGCACTTCAGGTGCCTGTCCTGAGACATGCTTGCAGCAACCGTCAGCAGAAGGGCATCAGCCAGATGTCTGCTGGGGCTCACATGTCCAATGTGTTCACCATGCTCAACAGCAGGCTGACATAACTGGTTGCTGCAAAGTCCAGATCTTTCACTTGGATCATGTCATGCTGCCCGCCAGACCTCAAGGTTCACTAGTGTCAACCCGCTGCCATGGCACAGCAGAGTACTTTTCATGCTCAGATGACAAATGCTGAGCAGTCCCTCTGACATGCACGCCCATGTGCGGGGTGCCACACAGGCAAACCTGGGGCACTGGCCCAAGTCAACGGTCTTGTCACAAGTGATGAGCTTGGGATCTAGCAAGGTGAAGGTGCAACGCACCCTCAAATATCCAGTCCTGCCGCGCCTCTAGCTCGTCCACAGATGACTGCAACAGCTGCCGGACACGACGGGCAGCTGCTGCGCGCCCTTTGTTGGTGAAGCGGGAGCTAAGGATGTCAATGCACAGCGGCTCTGAGAGGTCGCCCACATTGTTGCCAGGTTGGCGGTAGATGTCATGGCGGTTGAAATCCCCGAGCACTGCTGCAGCTCCAGGGTGCTCTGGCGCAGCATTATGCTGCTTGGTGTTGAGTACTATCCAGCAGAGCTCTGTCTGAATCCTGCACCAGCAAGATGAGGTACATTCCCTTGACATTGAGGTTACCTATACAGTGCAGCAGGCTTAGCAGAAACACAGCGAAAAAGCGACATGTGTGCACAGAAAGTGCTGCAAGAGTAGGCACTGTGGGGACTTGCAGGTGCTTTACATGCTGTCGACGACAATGTTTACATTTGCCAGCGCCTTTCATCAGGTTCACCTATGTCTCCTCCTGCCGGTTGACAGGTTGCTGGGCTTCTTGGCCTCGTAAAAGCCCACAGCGTGCAGCGTCAGCTGCCCCACACAACTCTCCAGGCGGCTCAATGCATTGTCTATGTCTGCGTTAAGTTGTGAGATGAGCTGCTGCTTCTCCTGCAGCCACAAGGTCGCAGGCCGGTTGAGAGGCAGAATGCATTCCGTAACAGACCACAAGGCCAATTGCTGCTGCTGAAGTTGGGCCTTTCATGCCATAAGCTGCATTTATGATACCAGGCTTGCTGTGGTCAGTCTAGCACAAAACCTTCCAGCCAGAGGCCTGCCTTCAATGCAAACTGCACCTGAATGCAAACTTGCCTGCAGCTTGTGCTCCAGCTGCTCTTCTTCATTGGCCTGCTGGATGTTGTGACTGGGCCTACTGCGCTTGTTGGCCATTCTAATCTCCTCTAGGGCAGCATCAAGCTGCTCCTTTGCCAACTCTGCCTCTGTCTTCTTCGCCTGCCACTCCACAAGCTGTACCTGGCTTTGCTGGATCTCCTGAAGCAGCTCCTCAGCACCTGCAAAGAAACATTTCAACCCAGGCTCAGCCCCCAAGACATGAAGTACACCTGCATGTACCTGATCAGGTGCGATTCGTAAGGCCAAAGCTGTGAAGATGCACACAACTTGGTCAGTGGCAATGCAGCTGTGCTGCCCACATGTTGGGTGTGATGTGGACTTGCAGCCTTGTGCCTGCGCACCATGGCCGGTGTGCGTAGCTCATCAAGTCTAAAACAAGACTTTAGCCTGCAATTCCCACCTTGCCCTGTCCAGATGAAGAGGTAGTCTGTTTTGCCCCTTCTGATGTGCAAGTGAACATCTGGAAAATCCCACTCCTGCCCCAGCCAGGGAACGCGCTGCACTGCGATGACGGTGCACTTCTCTGGGGCAAAGTGCACCTGCAGATACTCGCAGGCTTGGGCAGCTGCATCATCTTCTGCCCTGAAGGCTGCCCATTCAAACATAGGAAGGTCTTGCAGGTGGTCGCCGCCGCTGTGCGGCCCCTTGTTGTTGTAGTCAAAGTGGTATCCCAGTCGGCGCTGAATCTGCCGAGCCTTCTCTGAGGTTGCTGTGCTGGGTGCGACAGAGAGGGATTTTTTGCGTGCTTCTGGCTGTGGCGTCAAGGTTACCACCAGCTGGTTGAATGTCGGCGTCAAGTTCACCATTGTCTGGTTGAGCTCCATGAGCGCTGCCGTGTGTGCCGCAGGGGTAGCCATGCTGCCTGCAAGTCAGGCATGCCACTTGTTTGCAAGAGTCAACAAGCAGATAGACTCAGACAGGCTCTGCGCTTAAATGTAGAGCCTGTGTAGCCCACTCCTCCACTGGCTCAGTGCACAGCAAGCCCTGCCTGCGGCGAGGCTCCATCCATGTGATGAGGTCCTTCTTCCAATGGCCTGCTTCAGGGCCACCAAACTTCACCAGCAGCAGCAGCAGCATGCCAGGCCACGCCTCCCAAGCCAGGCCTCTTCTACAGCCATCAAAACAGCAGCCCATTTGCCCACACCCATCCCAAGTTGATCATGGCCCGATGCCATGACTGCACCCAGCCCCTCTTGCAGCATGGCAAGTAGGCCACCTGGCAACACAACTGATGTTCATAGCTTGCAGCCCTGGCGCATGGGCTCACCTCCTGATGATGGTCATCCAGGCACTGCCCAGCACATGAATGCCACAGGGGCCTCAACCACAACATGGAGCCCGGCAGTCTTGAGGTTTGCACTCACCAAGCACTGAATTCCTGGGCGCACACGCTCCAAGGCACCCACACTTAAATTCCAGGCCTCAACATTCACGCTTCTTAACCACTGTAAGACAGGCTGACTGGCAAGCCTGCTCACCTAAAGCTTGTGCCCCAAGTCGCACGGCACGCGCCTCCTCCATGAGTCTCTCTTCCCTGGCAGTCAGGTTGCCAAGGGGCTCCTTGCAGCCCCGCTTAGATCCTCACCTCCAGCCACCTGTTGCCTGCGGAAGCTGTTTAGCTCGTCCTTTGCCTCCTTCCACATCAGCCAGAGCCCTTCTTTGTTGGCTGGATCCTTCTCAGCCCGCCATGCTGCCTTGGCCTCTTCCACATCTCCCGACAGCTTGGCCTCCATCTGCTGAAGGTCCATGTCTGCAGCCACCAGCATCGAGAATGCTCTAGATGGTAGGTCATGTTCTTAGGTGCAGTCCATGCAGAACAAGGCACTGACAGCAGGATGTGCGCACCTGCACGGCTGGTGTGGAGGTGCTCAGTTCACTGCTGACAACTGCTTGCTGACGACAGAATCGTGCTTGGTGGTGACACTTTGCGACTGGCAGAGACTTGGAAGGTGCAGAAATGAATCCAGCAGGCCTTCTAAGGTTTGCCTTCCGACCTAATTGCTAGGTCAAATAACCCTAGCGCGCCAAACCAGATCGACCCACCCCTTCATGCAG
>JAAMXJ010000722.1:0-65727 GCA_019693375.1 Asterochloris erici | reverse complement strand
AAGCCAAGCTCTTGGCCCACAGCAGGCCAGCTGAGCATACATGTCGCCTGAGACAGCAGACTGCCGCGCAGGGTGCTGATGCCCTTCAAGCTGCCGGGCGACAAGCAGGACCATGTCATCATCGGCTCAGATGCTGGGCGGGTTGTCATCCTCAAGTTTGACAAGTCCCGGGGGGTCTTCAAGAAGGTGCATCAGGAGACCTTTGGCAAGTCGGGCTGTCGCCGCATCGTGCCAGGGCAGTACCTGGCCACAGACCCTGCAGGTAAGCCCTGCTGAAGCCAAGGCTTGCCCAGGTGCTATACTGAAAGCAGACCGAGCTCACCCTTTGAGCCTCTGGCTGGACAGTGGCTGTCCAGTGCTGTAAGCCTTCCAGGTGCTGTGATGCCCTGTTTCTGAAGCAAAGGCTGGGTGGGCCCTGCTGCACCAAGGTGCCTGCAGATCCAAGTGCACCTGTTTAAGCACTCTGCTGTGCTTGCTACCCTAAAGTGAGGCTTGTCGGGCCGGCCTGAGCAAAACTTGCTGCGGTGTTGCTCGCAGGCCGCGCCTGTATGGTGGCAGCCGTGGAGAAGCAGAAATTTGTGTATATTCTCAACAGGGACAGCGCTGCAAACCTGACTATCTCCTCCCCACTTGAGGCGCACAAGTCTCACAACGTCGTGTTCAGCATGACCGGCATTGACATGGGCTTTGACAACCCTGTGTTTGCGGCCATTGAGCTGGACTATGGGGATGTGGACCAGGTCAGTCCTTATGGCCATGTCATGTTGCTCAGAGCTTGGCAGCCGGCAGCATGCATGATCTTGACTGGAGCTTGTTTTGATGGGGATTGGGCTGGAGAACATTCGGATATGGTATCAGAAAAGGCTCAGTCTATGCCTGCACGTGTTGCGGGCAAAGACTGCCTGAAATTTCATTGCGAGACTCTTGGTGTTCACGCCACAAGCGCTGCTGTGCCCTGCTGTGCAAATGGCTGGTACACATTCTTTTCCTGACCTCTGCTTCTCAGGCTTTTACAAGGTCAAGGTGGGCTGCACCCTGTCACATGCCTGCAGGACCCCACAGGGGAGGCTGCAGCTGAGGCACAGAAGAACCTGGTGCTGTATGAGCTGGACCTGGGGCTGAACCACGTAAAGAGGAAGTCAGCAGAGCCAATCGACAACGGGGCCAACCTTCTGATTCCAGTGCCTGCCACCTCTCCCACACCAAAGCCAACCGACCAGCCGTTCAGCTATGGCCCAGGCAAGCCGCCGCTCACAGCCATGCCCAGCAGGGGCCTGGCACTGTTATGCGTTGTTGAGCATGACTGGGTGCAGTAACCGGTGACAGAGCTGTGGGCTCAAGGGTGGTGTCTTACAGCTCAGGGATCACCGGGAATGTTTCGTGACACTGAACATGGCCTCCTGCACATCCCCTAAGCCGCTGACACCCACCCCGCAGGCCCCAGTAGCCGCACACCTCGCTCCCTATGCTGCAGGTGGCGTCCTGGTGTGCGCTGAGAACTTCATCTTCTACAAGAAGGAGGGTTTCGAGCGCAACATCCAGGCAGTCATTCCCCGCCGCAACACCCTCAACGAGGACCGCGGCGTCCTCATCACTGCCTGGTCGGTGCACAAGCCCAAGGCCGGCTTCTTCTTTCTGCTCCAGGCAAGTGTATTTGCTGGCCACGACTGCTGTCAAGGCAGTCTGCTCAGCTGAACTTGTTTGCATGTCTTGTGCAATGGGCTGTGCACAGATTCAAGGCTGGATGCTGCTTGCTGCTCCAGGCAGGCTGTCCTCTGCTGAGTCCCTGATCTGCTGCCATTGCAGAGTGAGTATGGTGACATCTATAAGGTCACCCTGAGCACATCCCCGGGCAACAAGGCTGATGTGACTGACCTGGAGATCAAGTACTTTGACACAATTGCACCCTGCACCTCCATCTGCGTGCTGCGCTCAGGCTTCCTGTTTGCCGCCTCAGAGTTCAGCAACCATGCCCTCTACCAGTTCCAGGTGAGCTCTTGTGCGCACCTCTGCAGGCGCACCAGCCTGCGGAGGTAGCCATCTCAGGTGTCCAAATCCCACCCTGCAGCTTCATCTGCAAGCTGCCACCTCTATGATGGCTCGCCTGCGTACTTTGCTGCCATCAGCGCACAGAGCGGCTTGCCTTCCTTACCTGGTCAAGCCTACAGCTGCGTGCGCCCTTGCCAACAGCTTGTAGGCTGGTTTCAGGCCAGACTGAGGTAAGGCCATCTCTGCTGCAGTCAACTGGTGAGGAGGACCCCGTACTGTCACGAGCTTCAGAGCTGCAGCAGAGCGAGGAGGGGTTTGCCCCTGTGTTCTTCAACCCTCGCCCCTTGACCTGCCTGGTACTGATTGATGAGATGGAGAGCCTCATGCCAGTCACACACATGGAGGTGAGCTGCCTGCAAGCAGCAATCCGCCTTTTGCCATTTCTCGTCATGGGTGACCTGTGTGGTGCCCTGCTGCAGTCCCTGGGCTACCACCGTTTGGGAGGCGCTGTAGACACTGTTCCAACCCTTACTGCTGGGCAGAGCGCCACACTGCAGGCCGTCACTGCCAATTGATGATATAGCCACTGCTGTGCTACCTGCCTCAGGCTGTGTGCACCCTCATGCAGGTGGCCAACCTCCTAAATGAGGAGATCCCCCAGATCTATGCTGCCTGTGGGAGGGGGCCACGCAGCAGTCTGAAGGTGCTGCGCCCAGGCCTTGCTGTCACCGAGATGGCAGTCTCGCCGCTGCCTGGCAATCCCACGGCTGTCTGGACGATCAAACGCCACATCGGTGATGATTTTGACGCCTATATCATTGTCTCCTTCACCAATGCCACCTTGGTGAGCACTGAGGGCCTGCTGCAGTCCCTGGCTTCAGGGGCCTGTGCCGTGCTGCATCTGTGCTGCCTTCACCTTTGTTGGCGTGGTTCTAGGCTGCTTGCATCCCAGGTACAGCTCAAGCCTTCATCTTTCTGTGCTGTGCTGCAGCAGAACATCATGGCTTGATCTGGCAGACTTGCTGCTTTCAGCATGAGAACAGACCAGCTGCCCTGCGCAGACAAAGGTGCACTGGCACAGCACTTTCCTTCCCGCTGCAGGTGCTCTCTATTGGGGAGACAGTTGAGGAGGTCAGCGATTCAGGGTTCTTGGCCACATCCCCCACCCTGAGAACGCAGCTGCTGGTGGACGACTCCATGCTGCAGGTGAGCACAAGTACTGTCTGTTCTGGCCTGCTGAAGGGGAGCACTGTGTTGATTATCGTCCCTGATCTGGGAAGTGTATTGTGCATGGTGCGCTGCAGCCAGACATGCCTCAGGCTGCAGGCCTCAGCTTCCAGCAGCTGGCAGTCGCTCTGGGCTGGCCACTGTTGTGCTGAGGGCCAGCTGCAGACCTGCATCCGGCAGAGGACGACCTTTCGGCTGCAGAAGCTCCTGGCCGCACTTGGAGGCAGTGCGATTGCTTGTGGGGGGTCTGGCCAGCCTGGAAAGGGGCAGCACACAAGGTCTTGCTGGCATGCTACTGGCAGGGAGCGCTGCAGGTTCATGCTGGTGACGGCAAGGGTTTGAGGGTGTGGCACCTCTCTGCGCTGCTGGGAGTTTGCAGCAAGCCTGTGGCAGGAGTTCCGCTGATCCACACATTCTAGGGGAGACAAGCCTTTGTCAGCTGCCTCAATGGAGGCTGACCCGCTCCACCTGCTGCAGATTCATCCGCAAGGCCTCAGGCACATTGCGCCTGGGCGCCGGGTGAATGAGTGGCGAGCTCCTGGCCGCAAGGTCATCACCCACGCAGCCAGCAATGAGCGGCAGGTGGTCATCGCCCTATCAGGGGGTGAAATCATCTACTTTGAAATGGAGTTTACCACCAATCAGCTGATGGAGGTCGAGAAGAAGGACCTTTCTGGTGAGTCTGTTTTCACCAGATTTGCAGAGCAAGACCATATGGAGATGGGAGAGGGTTGCCCTCGTTGCTGCTTTCGGGGACCACGAAGCACACCAGGCGGGAGCAGGTGCTGCTGCCCCAGGTCTGCTGCACCTGCAGGGGTACCCTTGCTCTTGTGGCAGGGCTGCATTTTCAGGTGGACCCTGCTTATCTGGCTGGACTGCACCTGCAGCCAGGACTTGAAAGCTGACTGCGGCTGCAACATGTAAGGCCCACGTCTGCAGCGTAAAGCTATTGCACCAGTGGCACTTGCATGTTCCAGTTCTTGAGAGGCAGTGAATGGTTGCTGTTCGCAGGCACTGCAGCCACTGCGAGCCGGTGTGATGCCTAGCTGCTGTGTGCAGGTGATGTGGCTTGCATGGATCTGGGGCAGGTGCCAGCAGGGAGGCAGCGCTCGAAATTTCTGGCCGTCGGCAGCCATGACCAGACGGTAAGCCGTCTTGGTGATGATTGCTCAGGGGCCTGCCAAACAGTGCTGCTGTGGGGTGTCACCTGCTCCGCCAGCCAGCAGGCTGCCCTGCTGACGAGGGCTCTGCAGACTCTTGGCAGCAAGTAAAATTTAGTGAACTGAGATGCTTGCTGACCTACAGGTCCGCATCCTGAGCCTGGACCCTGACGAGAGCATGAAGGCGCTGGGAGTGCAGGCTGTGCAGGCACAACCTGACAGCCTGCTGCTTCTAGACACGGCAGGGACTGAGGAGGGTGGTGCTGTGGGCGACCTCTTCCTCCACACAGGCAAGCTGGGCAGCAGCAGGCACAGCCTTCAGGTGGTGCAGCCAGATGCTCAGTGCCTGAAGTGGACCAGGTGTAGACCGCCAGGCACAACCCAGCCGTGTCCTCCCTGCAGAAGCTCGAGCCAACCTGGATGTGCCTCTTTCATGACTTTCAGAATGTTGATGCCTCGAACAGCTACTGGACTGCCAAGGATCCTGCCTATGCTGAGTAATGACCGCCTGATTGCACCTTGCAGGGCTCAACAACGGAGTGCTGCTTCGGACACAGGTGGACCGCACCACAGGACAGATGTCAGACACGCGCACCAGATTCCTGGGCACCAAGCCTCCCAAGCTGTTTGGGGCCAATGTCAAAGGCCAACGGGCCATGCTGGCCCTCTCCAAGAGGCCATGGCTAGGCTACTCTGACATGGGCAGATACAACCTGACGCCCCTGTCCTATGAGACCCTTGACTTTGCCTCAGGTGGGCTGGAATGCATACACAGGTGACCCAGCATGCCCCTGCACTATTTGATTTGCAGGCCAACACCTTCCGAGCAGGCATATCAAACTCTGGAACTGCTTTACCATAAGTTGCTGGAGTTGGCGGACTCACCATGCATCATCAGGATTGCAGACAACTGTCAATGCAGGCGGGTGCCAGCGCTCTTAGACTGTTGCTTTGCTGCTTCTTGCTCACACTGCTGCTGCATTGAACCAGTCCCCCAAGATCTTTGTAGCTGCTGCAACGAACAATCTGGGAAGCTGGGCCTTCACTTGCTGCTCTCACACCTGCTTACTGCTCGCTTGCAACACTGCTGCTGCCGTGGTACAGCCTCTATATGGGGATCAGTGTCCCAAGGGCTTTATGGATGTGGTCAAGGAAATTTAAAAGTTTGGGCTGTCATTTGCTGCTTCCACACCACCTCCTGGCTCGATTAGTTACTCGCTACACTGCTGCTGCCCTTGTGCACGTGATGTTACAAACCTGCGCCAGGAGTGCTTCATGGCTGAGGCCATGGGGCTGTCGCTCTCTGCTCCCACACTTGCTTTGCTTACCACAAGGCTCCTGCCCTTGTACAGGCTTTGCATCAGATCAGTGCCCAGAGGGGTTTGTGGCTGTGGCCAAGAATACTCTGCGGATTCTGACATTAGAGCGCCTGGGGGAGCCCTTCAACCAGCAGCTGTGCCGCCTCAGATATACGCCCAGAAAGTTTGTCATTCACCAGGAACACAAGGTATGCCAGGGCTGGATGCGCAGAACTTGGTGTTGCAGAATTGCTGCCTGCTCTCCAGCAGGCCTGCGCATTGCAAGGTGTTTATTCAGTCACCTTGTTACAGATGAATTCACCACGTTGCCGCTTGCAGACATCCAACACAACATGTTTGTGATGTGATGACCATGATGGCAGTCCTTGTGCCTCAGTCAGCTGCATGCAGGAAGACGATGTAGCATGCAGCTTTCACCATGTTGTTGCAGGTCCTTGTCATCATCGAGTCTGACGCTGCATCAGTCCCCTGGCAAGAGAGACTTGATCAGCAGCAGGAGGTCAAAATAGAGGATGGTACTGTGCAGATGACGTCTGCTGAGGTGGGGTTCCTTGCCTTCCTCCGTCTTGCAGCACCCACTGCCTCTCTTGCTTTTCAAGCTTTGTGTAATGCAACTCTGATGGTCATGTGAAGGCCTGCCCATCAGCATCACACTGCACAATGACCTAAAGACAGGCTGCCTGCTGCAACTCTGCTGCACAGCAATGTGCTTCCTGCTGCTTGTCGCTCATGTAGTCAGCATCGATGGGTGCTGAAGGGCTGCGTGCAGCACCTGTGCCGCCAGCTGTTGCGGTGTGCTGCATGGTCCTGAAGCAGCATTCTGCAGCGTTCAGCCAGCACCCCCTCCTTGATGCATGCTGCAGAGCCCCGAGCCACACCTTGCCACCTTGTGCGCTTTGGCTCCTGCATTTTCCATGCTGCCACTGGGTGACCTGGTCCCAGCAGCCTGCTGAAGCCTTCCTGTCACTGCACGCTGCTGGGGCTGGTGTGAATGAAAGTGAGGAAATGGCCCTTGCCTGCTGCAGCCACCTGCTGCTTGGCGGGCATGCACCTCAGGGTATGCTGCTATCTGCAGCAACAACATGCTGTCTGCTGCAGGGCGTTGTTGCTAACCACCTGCTGCCTGCCGCATCTGCAGGGCTTTGAATCAGCAAGGCCCCCAGGCCTGCTGTCGCAGCCCACATCCAGCCTCTGTGTGCTGCAGGGCCCTGAATTGGACGACACCCGTGCAGAGCAGGAGGCCCAGTATGGGTATCCGAAGGCTGACCCCACCAAATGGGCCTCCTGCGTGCGTGTGGTGGACCCCATCACTCTGGCCACTGCCAGTGTGCTGGAGCTGGACAACAACGAGGCTGCCATCAGCATGACCCTGGTGCGCTTTGCGGGGCAGACTGGTGCTAACAGCCCCATGCTGGCAGTGGGAACAGTCAAGGGGCTGGGCTTCTACCCCAGGGCAGCTGAAGGTGGGTCCGCCATGCTTGACCTGCCTTGTAAGCTGAAGTTGTCAAGAATCCCTCCTGCTGCAGCAGTGGAACAATCTCTGTGCGGTCCACCGGGCCTCAGTGGCCCTTGACGGTTGTGTCAAGCCTGTATAACGTGTCAGCTCCTCAGATGCAATATTTTAGCGGCGCCATGGCCTGCATCAAAGCTGCCTGTGCTGCGTGCAGATGGGTACGTGCGCCTGTACCGCTTCGTTGACAATGGGCGGCGACTTGAGATGGTGCACATAACCTCCGTGGCTGGCATCCCTGGAGCCATGGCAGGCTTCAAGGGCCGCCTGCTGGTGGGAGTCAACTCCATTCTGCGCCTGTACGACCTGGGCAAGAAGAAGCTGCTGCGCAAGGCAGAATATAGAAGGTGAGACTGTCTCTTGAGGCAGAACGCACACGGTGAGTTGCTGGAGAAGAGCAAATCCAGGGGAGGTGTGCATGGCAGTTCTGGGCACATCTGGCTTTTTCCACCATCAACAGTGCGGTGCTGTCCCTCCTGCTTTGGCCACACTCTGGTCAGCATGCTAGGGACCAGCAGGGACGTCGAGCATCCAGGCTAACAAGACTGCTGGCAGCGGGCACGTCACAGTGGCAGGCTGCATGCTCTTGTCTCTGCCCTGAGCGTCATGGCAGCACAACAGCTGTCAGGGCTGCCAGGGATCCACAGAACTGCGGTGACTCTGCAGGCTTTCCTCACTCTCATGACTGACAGCGTACTCATCAAGTGGGCTCTAGCCCTTGTTGAGGGTGCAGGACTTGCAGGGCAGTAAGCCTCATGTTTATCGCCTGCAGGCTGCCTACACACATCTCTGCCCTGAGTGTCATGGGCGACAGGATCTATGTGGGTGATGCCCAGGAGTCCCTGTTCTACATGAAGTACAAGAAAGCAGAGAACCAGCTGTACATCTACGCCGATGATTCCACCTCCCGCCACATCTCCTGTACCCTGCAGCTGGACTACGACACAGTCTGTGGCGCTGACAAGTTTGGCAACATTTTCATTGCCAGGCTGCCCTCGGAGATCTCAGCTCAGGTGGGATGCTTGGTTTCAGTCAATCAGCCGTTGCCAAGTCTTGCTTGAGAGCTGGAGTACCTGGCTGGCCTACATGATGCTGCAACACCATGCTGCCGTATGGCAATGGTAGGTAGCACAGCATCTCTTCGCCTTACAGATTGCACAAGTGATGGCTGCCCACTTGCTTGTTTTGAGGATGACGCCCTGTGGGCAGCCTGGCAAGTGATGGGCCCCTCTCGCTCTACTGCAGAGTGAGAAGGGCTCTCACTGGTAGCAGGATGCTGCTCTGTGACATGGCGGGCTGGCCTGTCTTTGAGACCACAAAGATGCTATTTTGCAGATCGAGGATGACCCCACTGGCGGCAAGTATGCCGCCGTGTCCAGCATCCTCAACGGCGCTCCCCACAAGCTGGAGAACATCATTCAGTTCCATGTGGGCGACATGGTGACCAGCCTGCAGCGGGCAGTAATGCAGCCGGGCGGACAGGAGAGCATCATCTATGGAACTGTCATGGGTGGCATCGGTGAGCCCCTGCCCAGCCTGTGGGCGCTTGCCTGCGACAGGGATCTTGAATGTGTCCCTTTTGGCCAACTTGGCTCTTGTTTCTGTTAATGTATGCACACAAGAGAGGGCAGACCTTGGCCGGGCACTGCACAACTTGCAGGTTGGACTTGTGCTGGTGAAATTAGATTGAGTGGGCTGTAAGGCCTGGGGAGATGTGAGTGAGGGCAGTTCTGGTATCTGTGAGATCCAGACGGCACCCCTTCGTACTACAATTCCTGGTGCCTGTGCAGGTGCCCTGCTGCCCCTGACCTCTAGAGAAGACACTGACTTCTTCTCCCACCTGGAGATGCACCTGCGGCAGGAGAACCCCCCACTGGCAGGGCGGGATCATATGGCCTACCGCAGTTACTATTTCCCTGTTAAAGACGTGCTTGATGGGGATCTGTGCGAACAGTACACCCAAGTGAGCGGCTTTTGTGATTGGCAGCTGCGCACCTGCAGCTCCCTGGCTTTCCAATCTGGCTGACTGCTGTCATGCAACGCTCACGGTGTATGCTTGCGCAGATCACACCCGATAAGCAGAAGGCAATTGCAGAGGAGTTGGACCGCAACCCTGGCGAGGTGCTGAAGAAGCTTGAAGACGTTCGGAATCGCATTCTCTGATTGCTATTGTGCAACCCCGCCATATCCTGACATGCATCTGGTCTTGAAATTTGCAAAATCGTTCAGTGGGCCAACCATGCCATGAACATGACCTGCAAAACCCTCATTCTCAGACATGCCCTGAGGGAGTGAGCTCGATCCTGCTGAGCGATTCTGTCATGCAGCAGCGACATGACAAGCTGGAACAGCGAGTTTCATTGTTGAGTTTGATCTGTCGGCCCAGCTCACAGATGGCAGCGGTCCAGACCGATACTGACATGGTGAGGCAATGATGCAGCAGCCCCTGTTGACTTGGTGCATGCAGAAGAGCTCCCATCTACTTGCGCCACTGACATGTGCAGTCATACACTTCTCTGCGGGGGATACTGTGCAGCAATGCCTTATGCATGATGTTGCATTCTGCGTGACATCCTATGTGCGGTGTGGTGCAGGCTGGTGCGGCTCCTCAGCCAGCCAGTGGTTGCCTGGAATGGGTAAAGGAGAAGCTGCAACTGGTGAGGGCACATTGCAAAAGACTGAACATGATGCTGCATCAATTTCGCAGCCTCTGGAGCATACCTGCTGTCATCCTGCTGCCTTGAGGTGTCATGCTCATTTGCTGCTGATGCTGCAGCTCACGCCAATGAACCTTGCCGAGGCTCAGGAGCCCTCACAGTGGGTGGCAGAGGTGTGGAGTCCAGCAGAGCACGAGGGCCCAGTGCAGACGTTCCTCAGCAGCCTCAAGGTACAGCAGTCCCCCCAAGTTGACCTGTCCCTCTCGGTGATTGCTGCTGGAGTCTGCATGTCAGGCTCCATTCCCTTGACAAGGCTGCACCGGTGAACCTCCAACGCTTGCTTCTCTGATTGTGCTTGAGCCAGTCTGCTGCTAGATGAAGGAGCAACCTCGTCCTGCAAGCACCCAAGCACCCTCCCATGGAGCAACAGCGACACTAATCACCTGCCCCTGGCCTGTACACAGGTCGGCAGGTTGTTTGCGACAGTGGAGCGGGGTAGCCCCAGCAAGCTGGCACTTACCACAGACGTGCCCGCTGGTTTTGACCAGGCCCTCTACTTTGTGCGGGATGTGGAGCAGCTGTGCCTTCCTGAAAACATCCAGGTGGAGTCCTCATTGGCACTGCCGCCCATACCATACCTGACTCAGACTTGCTCTCAGTGTTCAGTGCAGTCCCCTGCAGTCCCCTGGGGCACACATCATCAGGGTGCATGCCTGCCTTTGACTGAGACAGCCCAGAGCAACACAGGCTTCAAGTCCTGCACTGCGGCGCCCCCAAGGACCAGTGACTATACCGGACTTGAGACCTCTGAGGGACCTGTCTGTGCACGGCAAAGCAGTCCCCTGAGGACAGCAGTGCCCTGAGGGCTGGTTGGCTGCGCTGCAGAGTGTTGTGCAGTTTGGGCTCATCCAGGGTGGCGACAGCATGGAGGCCCTGCTGCGCCTCATGTCTGGGCTGTATGTGCCCTCAGTGCTGTCCAGCACCAACTGGCCTGAGAGCGTCAAGAAGGACTTCACAGGGCAGCTGCACAAGTTCATGGCCAATCTGACAGAGACCGTCTATGGCATGAAAGGCAAGACTGTGCTCTACACTCCTCAGGAGGACCTCCAGGATCCGGTGGCTGCTGCAAAAGACAAGGTAGGCCCACCGTCATGGTGAGGGGCTGCAGTGTGGTGGGACCACACCCTCCAGAAGGTGGCAGCTGCAGAACGAGCAGGGACCTTCTGGGCCACGGCAACCCCACAAATGAGTTCCTGAAGACAACATAGCCAAAGGCTGACGGAGGTGCTGCCGCATTAGGCAAGCTGTTGAGCAGCGGGTGTCAGCTGAGGCCTGGGCGCTGAGGCCCTCAGCTACACAGCTGCCTGCGCAACTCACTGCTGAGACTTGCTACTGCCCTGCAGGATCTGGTGCAGCGGTTGGAATCCACCATCATCCACTGGACCAGGCAGATCAAGGAGGTGGTCAACCAGCAGGTCAGGGCCAGCATGCCGTGCACCACCTGTCTGGCGCAGGCACTGCCTCAGGCAGAATGGGGACGCTGCTGCCATGCATTGGGCTGACGCAATGGCAGGAAGGGGCAGCTCAGGCAGGCCCGCCACCAGCAGTGCAGCCACAGCTGCTGATCAAGCTCTGAAGGAGCGTGGGCCCGCCTGCTGGCTGCAGCGTCGCGCACACTTCAGGGGGCAGCCAGCAGGGCGGCCTGCAGCCACGGCGCCATGCAAAGCGAGGAGGTTGCCGCCATGGTTTGGGCTTGTGCAATGGCAGGCAGGACAGCACAGGCAAGGCCTCTCAGCAGCGGTGCAGCCGCAGCCTCTGATCAAGCAACGGAGGCACGCAGGCTGGCCCGCTGGCTGCAGCGTCAGGGGCAGCCAGGGCAGCACTGGGAGTGCCTGTGACAGGGGCGCACAATGGGCAGGCAGTCAAGCATTGGCAGGCCTGCTGACAAGGACGCACCTGCTGCAGGATGACAGTGACCTGGCTGAGCGGGCAGGACCCCTGGCAGAGATCGAGTTCTGGCGCTTGCGCACTGTGGACTTGGGTGGCATCAGGGACCAGCTGGATGACAAAGGTCAGCAACTATTCCCTCTGGCAGCTGGCAGCCCTTCAGCTGCCTGATGAATTGTATCTGCAGATGCTGTATGCATTGCTGCCTGCTGCAGCATCTGGCCCTTCAATGACCTCTTTGGTCTTCAGCCTCCTGCTGCCGCTGACAACTCAAACAACCTGGGTGCCCATGCTGCTGCACATAGCTGACAGTTGCTTGCTGCGAGGCAGGCATTTGCTGTATGAAGCGTGACTGCCTGCTGCAGAAGGGGTCACAGAGCTGTGGCAGTGCTGGCCCACAGCAAGTCATGATGCCTTGCGCGTGCTGACTGCAGAGGTCATGCAGATTGTGGCCGTGCTGCACCATGGCAAGTCCTCATACCTGGCCCCCTTCCTGAGCCTGCGGGACATCATTGTTAGGGAGGCGGCGGTGGCAGAGGATAACCTCAAGTTCCTGCACTGCCTGGAGGAGCCCTGCCAGCTGCTGGCCAAGTCCTCGCCACAGGTGAGCGCGCTGGCACTGCCCTGTGCTCCCTGCAGCTGACAGGCAGTGTGCATTTTGCCACTGGATGGGGCCAGCGCTGGCTTGCATGCCTCACGGGCAGTGCACGCAGGGTCTGCTGCGCAGCTGAGCTGCCAGCAGCCTGTCCACCGCTGCTGTGCACCCTGGACTGTGCCGCACACTTCCTGAAGCATCAGCTGCCTGCCTGCAGCACCTCCTGTGCACTGAGGCCCTTTCCATGTGTGCCATGCTGCTGGTCGGTGGCCTGTAGCACCGCTCCTGCACTGGGGCTTGCAGCCTTCCCACATACTGACTGCCTCCGCGCAGGACATTCCCAAGATCCTGCCCACCATCCTGAACTGCATCCGTATGATCTGGGGCATCAGCCACTTCTACAACACCCAGGACCGCCTCATCGGCCTGCTGCGCAAGCTGAGCAGCGAGATCATGAACAGGTGCTGCGCAGTGATCTCGCTCACAGACATCTTCACAGGCAACGTGGAGACTGTCATGGCCGCTCTGGAGCAGGCAAGTGCAGAGAGGGAGAGCTTTGTTGCAGCAGGCTGCGTGCCAGGCTGCACCCTGTGCCAGGCTGCTTGCACAGGGTGCAGTAACATGTGTCAAGTGGAAGTTTTGCTGCAGCAAGATGGGAAGACTATGTGTAGACCCGCCTGTCCAGCATGCAGCCAACATGTCTGCATGGGTGCATCATCGTGCTGCAGCTGCACCTGGCAATGACAGCAACCCGTAACCCTCTGCTGATCTCCAGAGCCTGGAGGCTGGTGCCAACTGGAAGCAGGCATACCAGCGCACTGCCAAAGCGGTGGCCAAGGGGGGAGGCAAGCCCTGGAAGATGGACAGCAACGCTGTGTTTGCGCAGATGGACGCTTTCATGCAGCGGTGCAGGTGTGCTGCTGTTTGCTTGAGGCAGCACACCACCATGCTAAGTCAAGTAGTATGCACCTTTTCCCAGTGGTTCTCTGCTCCCAGAAATGCAAGTCACAGCTATTGGTTTGCCTCAGACAGCATGTTATGCAGAACTGATCTGCTACTCTTTATGTGAGCACTGCTTGGGGATGGATCAAGACTGTGTGGAGGCAAGCCGCTGCCGTCATTGATGGCTGCTTCTGTCGCGTTTGCAGGGATCTGCAGGAGGTCTGTGAGGCGCAGCTCCAGTTTGCGCCAAAGGCAGCCCTTCCGATTTTTGGCGGGACCCGGGGTCCTGAGATCACAAAGAGCATCACAGACATTCAGGTTCAGGCTCAACACTGCCCTGATCACTTGCCATGCAAACCAGAGCCATCAACCTTGCATGCCTATGCAGAACATCTCAAGACTGGAGGCCTTGCTCTGCTGTTCGATTCCTTGTCTTTATCACCAACACTCCACTTCCTAACAGCACAGCAACTGAACAAGCTGGCTGCACTGCATGTGGCCGCCACAGCTGGCTGCCACATTGTGGAATGATGCACTGCAGGCTGCAGGCTGCTCCTACTGCTGCTTCCACTGCAGGCTCCCAGTGCATCAGAGCATGGAAGGCATCCACCTTGCCCGCCAGGTTAGCATGACACGAGCTGGTTTACAGCTTCAGCCCACAAGCTGCTGTCATACTGCAGGCCTCTTTTCAGCGTCTGGTTGGCAACCTCAGCTCGCTGGGTTACAATATCCTGGACGTCAAGTCCACCCAGTGGTATGATGACTACAACTCCTTCAAGGCTGGCAGCAAGGACTTGGAGGTCATGCTGGTCAATGTCATCCAGCTCGCATTTGACAATGTCAGCTCTCTCATCACCAAGGTTGAGCTTCTGGAGGTGGGCCCAAGACAAGTACAAAGACTTCCTTGCCTCCTACATGCAGCATGGCATTGATATCCTTTGCAGCACTGCAAGTGCCTGATGTGGCTCAATCTGCACACTCCTGGTGGGCAGCTGCTTGCAGCTGTTGCAGCTTTCCGAATCCTGTCTATTTCAGTGGCCGCTCCAGACCGCTGGCTCAGGTGCAGATGCCATGCACAAGTCCAACTGGTCTCAGCTGACACTGACTCTGCAGGGGGTGAAAACCATCTGGTGGTCTCCCAGTGCTCAGCTCTGGGGCCTGGTTGTGCAGGCCTTCCAGTCGATGGCCAAGCGCGAGTCCATACAGCGCACCGTGGAGAGGAAGACCTCAGACTTCTACATCAGCTTCATGGCTGACCTCAACATTGTCAAGAAGCAGCTGGACTTGGTGCGGAGGTCGCCTCCCAAGGACCCCATGCTGCCTCGGTATGCAGGGCAGGCCATCGCAGCGCTGACGCTGTGCAAACGCATTGAGCGGACCTGGGAGGCCCTGCAGGTGAGCTGCCCGCAGCTGAGCACTCCTGCACCAGCAGCCCGGAGCCTCCTGTCCAACAGCAAGTTTGGTACGCCTGCACAGACGCCAGACAGGTGACTGCAGGCTTGCCTTATGGCACAAATGGCAGGCTAAGAGGTGCTGGCCTGCATGCCTGACACGCAGCGCTGCCTTTGATCATCTACCCCATGGTCGGCAGCATGTAGCCTCAGCACAAGCTTGCAGGCGTAGCGGCTGCAGATGGTGGCAGATGCTGCTCGCAAGTGTTGTAGGCATGAATGTCAGCCATCCCACCCCCCTGCAGAGGCCCGATGCGGTCTGGCATGTCTGCGGATGGGCAGCTGGCGCTGGCCTGCATACCTGCCTTCATGGGCTGCACTGTGCGACTGGAGAAGCCCATTGGGATCAAGCCAACCAATCGCCCTGCAGGAGGTGGTGCACGTGTTGCCAGTGGTGCCTGAGGCGCTGGAGGCAGGGCAGGCCTATGAGCTGGTGCACGCATCGCTGCACCAATTTGTGCAGACAGTGCACAACGACTGGTTCAGCACCATCGATCAAAGCCTCACCAAAAACCTGAACAATAGCCTGCTCAGCCAGGACAAGGCTGCAGGAGGCGCGCTGACCATGAATTTTGACAAACAGCTGCTGGAGATGTCACAGGAGGTGGGTCAAGCCTCTCATTCTTTCAAGGGAATGCTCTCTTGACATAGTCATTGGCAGCTGGAATGCTGCCTGCCTCTACGTCTGCAGGGCAGTAGCTGAGCTGCCTCATTGTCAGTATCCTGTGCTGCCCATAGCGTCCAACATCAGGCGGCACAGCAGCTGATGCCTGCTGCGTGAGTGCAACATCAGGTGCACTTTTAGTCACTCCCAGACTTGCTTGACCAGCCAGCCTGCTCCAGGTGCACTTCTGGGAGCGCATGCGTATGAACATCCCCTACATTGCTATGGAGATCAATGCGCAGCGCGAGCGCTACAGGGTGCTCCGGGTCAATGTCATCAACATTGTGAGGTTGTACAACAAGGTGAGCCACCAGCTTCCACTGCTGGCCTTCCCTTATCACCAGCAGAGCAGCAGCAGGGTGTCCAGCAGCCTGGTTGCAGCAGCAACGCCAACAAAACACAAGACTCAATGCTTGATCAAGGCCGACCATGCCCTTGCATCTGATGTTGCAGCGCCTCCCAGCCGCTGTCTCCTGTACTCCCGAGGCAGCCATTCATCCTTTTGCCATTTACACATTGGTGCCTGGCAAGCGCAGCAGGCACCCTGCAGAGCAGGCGCTCAAGCAAAGTCAGCTCCCTGGAGCGTGAGTGATATACTGGGCCCTCTGCACTGCAGGTGCTGAATGCATTAGACAAGGAGGAGCGCAGGCTGTTTGCCAACCGACTGCGCTATCTAGACCGGCGCATCATGCCTGGGGTGAACAAGCTGATGTGGACCTCCCCCAGGCACACCCTGGACTTTTTCCACAAGGAGGCCTGCCAGTGAGTCTGCAGGGTACCTGGCACCCAGGACCCTCAATGCACACTTTCAGCCTCTGTCTCAGCGAGACCTGCTGCCACAGTGCACTCTGCCTGGTGAGAGGCACCAGGTGCAGAGTCCTCAGCCCAGCTGCCTAGGTTGCACCATGTGAAGCAGCCCTGACCAGGCAAGAGATGGTGACACCCAACTTAGAGAAGCATGCGCATGACATGCTAAGCGTGAGTGCCCACTTCTTGGTGGGTCTAACCTGTGCAGGTTCTGCAAGGAGGCTGACCACACTGTGTCAGACTTCAAGGCTGCCAACCTGCGCATTGAGGCGAATTGCAAGCTCATCAGTGAAACCATGCTGCTCAATGTGGAGCGCAAGCGCATGTATGACCACCTAGAGTTTGCCGCGCAGCAGGCCCAGCACCATGCTCAGGTGCAGCCATCTGCGCAGTGTTGCCAAGTTCCAGCTCAACATAGACAGCCTTGAGTGGTTACATCTTGTACATCATGCTCACCTGCAGCCCGGGGGGAATCCGCATGCGTGAGGTCTGTCTGTGTGCAGCAGACAAGCAGCAAGCTGTAGCCTCAGGGGAGCCTGCATGCATGCTGCTGCTGTCTCTGGGCTTTCCACAAGCAGCCATGGCTTGCGTCAAGCTGAGCAGTGGCACTGGGGAAGCTTGCTGCTCTGCTTGGGGCTGCAGCCAGCAACTGCTGCTGACCCGCTTGGACCGTGGTCATGTGATGTCTTTGGGGATCCTGCTTGCGCACATGGGGAGTCATCGTCTGCATGTGAGTCATCAACAAGCATGTCTTGCTGCTCAAAGCATGCAGCATCCCAAGCCAGATGCATATCTGCTAGTGGGGGGCATTCCTGCAGGCGAGGCCTGCCGCCCTTAGCATGTCAGAAGAGGTTGTTAGCAGCTCCACAGATGCAGGCAGCACCCTGAGACATGGGCCTTTCTGGTGCCAGGTCAAGGAGCGCTTCAAAAAAGCACATGAGGAGATCAAAGCCAGCATGGCGCAGCTGTACACCTTCTTTGCTGCAGACCCTGAGGAGGTTCAGCGGGAGTGGGTCAAATTCACTCAGAAGGTACAGTGCCTGTCCCTATCTGCTGGGGACTGCTGCCAGCTTGTGCCACCTGTTTTTGCCATGGCATCCCTGTATATGGCCCCAAAGCACCTGCAGGCCATGTCACACACATGGTGGCCACAATGTCCCCCTCTGTTGGCAGATGTTTCACTGGCCAAAAGTGCAGAGTGAGGATTGTCCTGCGACGCCCCTTTATGTAGACAACAAGCTGGCTTTTGCAGGCCACTGAAGGCACTGATGACAGCTGCCGTGTCATGTTGCCCTGGCCAGACCAGCAATGAGAGGCCTGTCTTATGGCGCTCTGCAGGTGGACAAGAGGCTGGAGGAGGCTCTGCGCCACACTGTCAAGCGCAGCCTGCAGGAGCTGTCCAGGGTGCTCAACGGTGACAAGAAGACGGAGGTCGTCCCAGTCTTCAACGTGATGCTTGTGCTGGAGAAGACCAACAGGGTGGAGCTGAAGCCCACGGTGCAGGTGGGCGCCCCGCTGATGCTTGCGTCAACCGGCGCTGTACAGGAAGCACTTCAGCATGCATGTTGACTTTGCAGCTTGTGTAGCACTACTGGCCTCTGCAAGAATGCTTTCAGACAAGGCTTGTTGAGCAAGCAGGGACATCCTGATGCCTGCAGGATCTGTTCAACATGATCCACAGCGTCAGCAAGGACATGATCACTGTGATCCAGTGCATGCCGCGCCTGGCAGAGCGCACCACCCAGGCCACCATCGTCCAGTTGAAGGCATGTGCCTGCCTGCTCCTGCACAGCTTGGCTGAGCCTTGTCGCACCCTCTGGCTCACTGTGCCAGCGCAGACCACCGTGCCTCCCATGATGGCGACTTTGACGGTGTTCAGATCTGAGAGGGCTGCATGCTGCTGGAGGTCAGCTAGGTGCTGCCTATAGGCCTTGTTACTGTTACACCCTGCCTCAAGAGTCAAGAGTACTGGATAGCTGCTAGGTGCAGCGTGCAGCCCTGCAACTTACACGAGTCTACGCTCAAGGATAACCTTGCTGTCCTGTCCACTCAGCAGCAGCTGGTGTGCTGCTGCAGGACACTGGCCAGGTGCTGCCTGCAGCCCTGCCTACCTTCTTCGACATCATATCCAATGATGAGGACACTACCCTGCGCAGCATTGTGCAGATCACCAACGGGGTGACCAGCATTGTGGACAAGGTGCAGACACTGTTGACCTACTGGGAGAAGAAGTACAAGCACATGTGGGACCAGGACAAGGAGGCCTACATCAGGCAAGTGGCTGAACACAAGCAGGAGCTGCACAACAGTCAGCATGGGCAAGTGTGGGCCCTCAGCAAGTGCATGCACACCAGCAACCACTGATTGCTTCTGCCCTCAAGCTTAATTGTCGGATTGCATGTCAATTGGCTGCAGGGTTGAACGGCTTTGGCATTTACCCCTGTGAGCAACACCTTAAACAGTCAAGAGAGCGCACCATGTCGCCCTTATGCCTAGCTAGCATGCTTCATGAGAATGCTTTTGTGGGGACTGCATCTTTGCATGGTCTTGATGAGAGCGGGACCAGACAGTTCTGCATTTGTGGACACACTCGTAAGGCCTTAGGCTGCTGCAGGCGTTACGAGAAGGCACAGAAGCCACTCACAGCCTTTGACGCGGACATCTCAAAGTATGGAGACCTCAGCGATGAGGTGCTGGCTGAGAATGCAGCAGAGAGCATCAAATTCCTCTACGTGGACTGTGGCTCCCTCAAGCAGGTTTGCCACCTGTGCTGCCTGATGGTGCTGCCTTGCAGCTTTGCACTTCACTAAGCTGACCCATGCAGTGATGCCTTTCCTGACTGATCATCATCATGTTGGGCTGATTGCACTGGCACATTGTCCTGTTGCATCATGTCTTTGAAATTGTCCTGTGCGGGCAGTGGTTAGTGCTGCCAGCTGTGGTTGCCCAGTCATGCTGCTTTGTGGCAGCTCCTGTTCGTAATAAGCAAAAGTTCTCCAGTGTTTGTGCAGTGAAAGCTGTCCACTCTGAGGCTGCCTTGTCTGGCAACATTCCTGGCTGCATTATGCTCTCTCAGGCTCACCATACACTGCCCTGTGCAGTCCCTGGTGGCCCACTGCGAGGCCTGGCAGAACAAGTTCACGGGGCTGCTGAATGCCATCGCCCTGAAGGAGCTCCAAACTCTGCATGAGTACTTCCGCTCCAATGGGCAGAACCTCAAGCGCGTGCCCACAGATCTGGACAAGCTGGCAGGCTTGGTGCAGCTGCACAAGCGCCTGACGCTAGAGAAAGCCTCCATTGAGGCTCGCTTCGAGCCCCTACATGAGAAATACAGGACGCTTGAGAAATTTGAGGTGAGCTAGAGCCTGACTGTTGTGTCCGCAACTCTGGACAGCCCTCTGCAGCATGGCCTGGCTGTATGTGAGTAAAAGGCTGACAGCCACCAGCTGGCTGTCTGCAACACAGCCAGCTTTTGTGCGAAGGAGGGTTGCCAAGCCCCACCCAGTCCTGTGCAGTGTGCCCTGGATGTGTGTTTGAATGCAAGTCCAGGCTGCTGGGTCTCTGCAGCAATCTGGATGTGTGGAAGGCAGGACTGCCTGCTCTCAGCCATTTTCCACAGTTCTCCCTGGCTTGCAGTGAGTGGCAGCAGCCTGGCTCCACTCTGCTCCCTGCAGCAGTTCCTGACCCTCTGCAGCTGCGTCACCAAGTCTGCTGTTAGACAACACCAGCTGCTCCCATCCACAAGTCTCAAGGGGCATAGCTGGCAAAGTCCTGTGCTCAGAGAGCGCAATGGACATATAGCAGACCTTCATGCAGCGGCACTCAGGTCCCAGCAGGAGCAACCCGTAGCATTCACCATGTTGTCCCATGTGCTGCTGCCGGTGGTACTGCCGCATGCTGAGCTAGCCAGGAGTGGGCAAAGCACAACAATCTGCATGTTTAGAATTCAGACTGCAACCCGCTGCAGGTCAACCTGCCAGATGCTGAGCTGGCACAGCTGGACGCCCTGGAGCCGGAATGGGCGCGCTTCCTTGCCACCCTGGACGAGGCCTTTGTGGCGCTGGAGCGGGCCAAGGAGACCTTCCGTGAGAAGCTCACCCGCCTGCTGGACAGCTTTGTCAAGGACATCGGCACCAGCAGGGAGGTGTTCACCCAGGACGCTCCCTACAGCTTTGAGGTGTGCTATCCCCAGGCCTGCGCAATCCTGTGGCCGCGAGCGTCAGCAATGCAAGCGAGCTCTGGTGACCCAGCAGGATGCGCAGTATGGCATTGATGTGAGCCCCCAGCGTGCATATGGCCTGGAGCGTAATGGGTGTCCCGGGGTGTTGTCAGCGCAGGCCCCTGCAGCCCTCTGCCTTTCAAGAGCCGGCCGAACATGTACTATGTGCGCATGCATTTCCCTCCGCAGTGTGGGATGCAGTCCCAGCTCCGACTTGCACTCCCCCTGCTGTTTGCATAAGCAGGGAGGTAGTCACCCTCGGTGCGCCCATGGCCTTCACCACACAGCACCATCGCTTTGCTGCCTGGAGGATCTCGCTTGCATGGCTGGTTGGCTCGCCGTGTCTAGTCCTGCAGAATGCCAGCACAGACCCTTGCAGCCACTCCTGCACTGAGAGCCAAGAGATGCACCAGGACATGAGCATGACCTGTTCAGTGCGTGGAATGTGGAGTGGTAGTGGTCTCTGTGCTCTCTGTGTGCAGAAATGGTCTGCCACCGAGGCGCTGCGCTTCATCGAGGAGGCCAAGGCTGAGATGGCCGGGCAGCGCAAGCGTTCAGCTGATCTGAAGGCAGGCATGGACATCTTCAACATCCCCCAGCCGCAGCTCAAGGAGCTGTCGCAGAATGAAAAGGTGTGCCTGCGCCCCTGCCCCACTGCCTGACCCAGAGTCTCAGCAGCATGCATGTGAGCCGAGCCACACATGCGCTGTCACGATCGCAGATGGTGTGGATCAATTGCAAAATGCTGCTCAACATGCGGTGCATGATCGCTTGGAACCAATACTCTACCCAGAGTGTGGCCCCAGCAGGAGCCAGGTGATCAGCTATGCCAAAGCTGATCAGGCTAATGTTGCTGGATGCCTTTATCCGCAGGACTGATGCTGCTGGAGATGCTCTGGGCGACCTGATACCGCGACGATAAGGTTCCACCTCAATGCTGCAGGATCTGGAGCTGCTGGAGAAGGTGTGGGGCACAGTGCACGAGTGGCAGCAGCTGTACACTGGCTGGAAGGACGGCAAGTTCAGGGACTTGAAGGTGGAGGAGATGGAGGAGAGCGCGGGCCGCTTAGGCAAGACGCTCATGAAGCTGGGCCGGGAGATCAAGCACTGGCCAGTGTGGGCCTGGATCAAGGTGACCTCCTGAAGAGTGTTGAGATGATCAGTGGCCACAGTGAGCTCTGTGGGTCTGGCAAAGAGCGCTGTGCCAGGAAGTCAAGCACTGGCCAGGGTGGGCCTGAAGTGAGGTGAGTTTGACCTCCTGGCAGGGAGATGCTGCACTGGTCAACCAGTGCCTGATCCAGGATGACTAGGTGAGGTAGGGCCCACAACATTTCTGAGATGTGCCTGGGAGACCAAGCACTGACAGGTGTGGCCTGGACCGAGGCGAGCCAACCGACTGTAGAGAAGAAAGCTGGCAAGGCGCTCAGGGACTAGCCAGGGTGAGCCCTGCAGGTCTTGCGGTGCTGAGATGGGAACCCAAGCACGGGAGAAGACAACAGTGGCCGCTGCACTCGGCAGGTGCCCTGTTGGCAACGAAGAATGAGGTGGTGCTCACCTGCCAGAGGGTGTCAGTCAACAGTGGCATGCAGTGCACTGTAAGGCCCCGCAGCAACCCTGCAGCAGATGCATACCTTGCTTCTGATGGGTGAAGGCACAGCTACAGGATGTACCCGCCTGCTTGGCCCCAAGTGGATCCTGGTAAGGGATAATGGGTTGCTTAAGACCAGAGACTGGCCCTTCATCCAGGCTGTCAACGCCGGAGCATCTGGCAGAGAGGCTGGTGTGCTGTACATCTTTCACACGGGGGCTTCCTCACACAGCATTGAAGGCAGGTGTCTGTGCAGTCCCTCACTAGAGCTGTGCGTTGCTCTACAGGACATCGTGGAATCCTTCAAGAAGACGATGCCCCTGATCACAGACCTGCGCAACCCTGCTATGCGCGAGCGCCATTGGGCCCAGCTGATGGACCACATCAGCGCCAGGTTCAACCCAGCTGGGGAGTCCTTCACGCTGGAGTCAGTCATCAATCTGCATCTTGACCAGCATGTGGACTTCATCGCTGAGCTGTCTGGCAACGCCAGTAAGGAGCTGGGGATTGAAACAGCCATTCAGGTGACTGGCTGCATCAACAACCATGCTGCACCCATCCCACTCAAAGCTAAGGCGCCTTCTTGCCACATGCTTGCCTGCCACACGACCGAACCTGTGCACCAACTCTACACCTCTGCTTCGGCTCACCCTGCAGGTCAACATCTGTGCCATGCCTGCAGAACATTGCCACCACCTGGTCGGCTCTTGGACTCGACATGGCTGCTTACAAGCAGACGTTCAAGCTGCGCAGCACTGAGGAGGTGAGAACCACTGCGGTCACCAACTCTGGTGCCCTTAATTCACACAGTTGATTCAAGCCGGGAGCCCTGTTGCTGCCCACCTGGTCATTGCTGGTGTCTGTCAGTGCAGGTGTTTGCAGCGCTGGAGGACAACACAGTGACGCTGTCCACCATGAAGGCCTCTCGCTTCTTTGCCACCTTTGAGAGGGACATCACCAAGTGGGAGCAGACGCTGTCCCTGGTCTCAGAGACCATCGAAATGATCCTGCAGGTTTGAGCACCCACTGAGCTGCAGATCTGCGTCCAAGAGCTTTACATGCCGATGCTGCAATGCCGAGTCTCCACTTCCATCTCGTCATCAAGTGGCAGTGAGACAACACCTCCCAATCTGCCAATGTTGCTGTCATGCTTGTCTTGGATTGTGAACAGCAAGGGCTTGGAGGTGGGGCCTCCCACAAGACTGTCAGTGCAGTCAGGCACCTCACTCATGAGTGTGCTCCTCCTGCTGTGCAGGTGCAGCGCAACTGGATGTACCTGGAGAACATCTTCATAGGGTCTGAGGACATCCGCAAGCAGCTGCCCCAGGAGTCTGTGCTGTTTGAGGGTGTGCACGCCACCTTCCAGCAGAAGATGAAGGAGTTGCAGACAGTCAGCAATGTTGTCCAGGTGAACAATCTGGGGGAACAAGATCAGTGGTTTGCGCACAAGCTCTGCCAGAACATCACAGCTTGCGATGTGGTGAAGACAGTGACTCTCCACGGCCTGCCTCTGCTTTGTGGGCCTTCGCTACAAGGGCGCAGGGCTGAACAGCACCATGGCCCTGAAACATGTTGCTTGCGTGCTGGCTTGCTGCCTATGCACAGGCCTGCATAGCTCCAGCTTGGCTCTTCTGTCTGCAGCACCTGGCATGCCATGTCATGAGTTTGCTTCTGCACTGCCTGCATTTCTCGCTACTCATGCTGAACGCCTGGTGTTGCCCGTGTGCAGGCCTGCACAGCGCCAGGCATGCTGGACACATTCAATGACATGGATGCCAAGCTGGAGCGCATTCAGAAGAGCTTGGAAAACTACCTGGAGACCAAGCGCCAGCAGTTCCCGCGTTTCTACTTCCTGTCCAGTGACGACCTGTTGGAGATCCTGGGGCAGGCCAAAGACCCCATGAACGTGCAGCCCCACCTCAAAAAGTGCTTTGAAGGTGGGCATCCCCAGTGTGTATGCCCCTTGCAGATGCAATAAGTGGGTATCCTCAAGGCTCTTGGCCTTGCTCGTGCAGTGAGTCGCTGAGCATTTCAGCCTGCTGTCGGGCATGCTCTGCAGCAACCATCACCCTTCGTGTTGCACTTGTGGCAGCTCCGTGCAGCAGCTGACAGGGGCAGCCTTGCTGTTTAACCATGCGGACATAATGCCACCCTCAGCCTGCCGTTCTCTTGAGCATCACAAGCGTCACGCTCAGCTGCATGTCGATGCAGGCATCAAGAAGCTGGAGATGCATCCGCCTGGCTCAGAGGGGCGCCACGCTTACGAGAGCACAGGGGTCTTCTCCCCAGATGGGGAGTACCTGCCCTTCGTCAGCCCGGTCGTCACTGAGGGCAGGCCTGAGGAATGGCTCAATAGGGTGGAGGAAGCCATGTTTGCCTCCACCAAGAAGCATCTGTACAAGGTGAGTGATGGTGAGACATGCATGCAGAGCTGTGCAGCTTCCCTGGTGAGCAGCAGCCTGCTAGGTGGACTTCAGGCCAGTCTGCTTCACGCTGCTGCAACCTGTCTGAGTAGCAGTGTCAGCCAGGGCAGTCCCTGTGCAGGTGCTGGAAGACAGCAAGGCTGTCAAGAAGGAGAAGTGGGTCAAGGACAACCAGGGACAGCTGATCATCACGGCTGGGCAGATGATCTGGACCCTGGAATGTGAGAAGGCGCTGTCAGACCCTGACGGCGCCAAGGCAGCCCTGCGCCACCTCAAAAAGAAGTGGATCAGCTACCTCAACAAGCTGACTGCCGTCACGCGCAGCAAGCTCAACAAGATAGAACGCAACAAGGTGCAATGAGGGTGGCACCCTGAAAGGCCTGCAGTGTATGTAGCGGATCAGGCCTGGATGCATGTTGCATGGCAGCACATACTGAAGCCTGAGAGTGTGGCAATGATGTTCCTGCCGGTGATGGCCCTAGTCACAACTGAGGAGCTTGCTGCTGCACAACAGGCTGCAGCTCATGGTCCTCCTGTGAGTTCGCTGCAGTGGCCCCTGGCAGGTGGTGTTGCTGGGCACTGTGCACGCGCATGCTGCCGCAAATGAGATAAAAGAGTTGGTCCCCTGCAGGTGGTGTCGCTGATCACCATTGAGGTGCACGCACGGGACATGATTGAGAAGCTGGGCAAGGCCAACTGCAGCAGCCCAACCGACTTTGAGTGGGTCAGCCAGCTGCGCTTCTACTGGGACAAGGAGTTGAACGATTGCATTGTCAAGCAGGTGGGCCCTGATCATGTTCGACGCTGCACTAGTCAACTGTGGAGCAGCAAGGCCTTGACCTACAGGAGAGCTGCAGCCTTTACCACTGCCTGCAAAGGCAACAAGGCTCACACTTGACTGAGGATCAGGATGCTTCTGCATGTGCTGTGCTGTGCTGTGCAGCAGGTGCAAGGATTTGGCCTAGGCATACAAACACCAGTTGCATTTGCCTCAGGCGGCTCAGCCTCAGGCAAGTCACCACTGCTCAGGTTCTGCCTGTGGCACTGCCAGCCGCGAGAGGTGGCACGTGTGCTTGCACAGAGTCTGATCGTTGCACTTCCTGCTGTGACAGGTGCTCTCTGTGTTCACGTATGGCTATGAGTATCAGGGCAACAATGGGCGGCTGGTCATCACGCCCCTGACAGACAGATGCTACATGACGCTGGGTGCAGCCATGTTCACCCGCAGAGGAGGCAACCCCCTGGGCCCTGCTGGAACTGGCAAGACAGAGACCGTAAAGGTCAGTCAGGGCTTCATTTATTGGCTTGACATGAGCCTGCAGCTGCCGCTGTACCCAAAGCGCCTGTGCCAGAGGTCCCAGCTCAAGATGCAGACGCCGGTCTGCCTGAGGTGTCTGCCCCCTGCGGACCCTTTGGCATGAGGAGTGCCGCATGTGACATCCCTATGTTGTGAGCAGGGCGGCCGCCTGCCTCAGGTGCCCACAGCAGCCCGCCTGCTCACCCTCTTTGGTGTTGCCTCACATGAGACCTCCCTGTAATCAACAAGCCCCTTTTTTTTTTTGCTAGTCTCCTCTGCTGTCCCCAACAACACCCATGCCAAGTCAGTGGCTGCCCACCTCCAAGGCTTTGCGCTGCAGGATTTTGGCAAAGCGCTGGCTCGCTATGTCATCGTGTTCAACTGCAGCGATGGCGTGGACTTCAAGATGACCGGCAAGATGTTTGCTGGCCTGGCGCAGACGGGCGCCTGGGCCTGCCTGGATGAGTTCAACCGAATTGAGGTGGAGGTGCTGTCTGTGGTGGCCACCCAGATCGCCACGGTCATGCAGGTGAGGCAAACCGCGAACACGAGGTGGGTTGCGAAGAGACATATTGCTGTGAGACTTGTCGCCTGTCACAGGGCCTGCAGTCGCCTCATCCTGGCTGCCACTGGCAACCCTGGTAGCACAAAAGCCTCTAAGTCGCGTCATGCTGCACACCATCTCTTCTTGTCCTGTGTGTCAGTTGAGCATGCTGACAGCAAGCAATGCTGGCAGATGTCATTGTGTCTTGTGCTGCTAGTATGGGTGCCACTTCAAACCCGTGGCAGCCACCTGTGGCATGCTTTTGCACCGCAGGCCATCAAGGAGCGCAAGTCCCGCTTTGTGTTCCTGGGGCAGGAGATCCGCCTGATCCCCTCCTGTGGCATCTTTGTGACCATGAACCCAGGCTACGCCGGGCGCTCAGAGCTGCCTGACAACCTGAAGGCCATTGTGCGACCAGTCTCCATGATGGTGCCAGACTTTACTCTTATTGCTGAGATCATGATGTTCTCTGAGGGCTTCTCTGGTGCCAAGGTGGGTTTGCATGCCCTCCTGCTGCTCTGCCTGGATGGGCCTCAGCGCGCTGGCCTGATGAGATATCACCTTTGCTGCACCCAGTCGCTGCTCAGGGCTGCAAGCTGCCTTGAACACCTAATCCGCTCTCTCTCCGCCCAGCCTTGCTGCTACCATTGAAAGACTGGCCGCTGCACCTGACATTCTCTGCTGAGAAGCTGGGTTAGCACCTTGGCATTCCTCCTGCTGCAGGTGCTGGCCAAGAAGATGATTGCCATAATGGAGCTGTCCCAGCAGCAGCTCAGCAAGCAGGACCACTACGACTACAGTTTGCGATCATTTGTCATCCCCATCGCCAGAGCTGCAGGTGAGCAGCATGGCCAGCGCTGTAGTCACTTAACCATTGGCCTGGTCCAGTGAGCCAATGCGTACATCAAATCTGGTTCTGCATGGGGATAGTATGCTCCTGTGAGCTGCAGGCCACTACTACTGGATGCCTTGCGCTGCTCGTCACCGGATGCATTGCCTACAGCAGCACAGCTTCTGGAATTGGACACTCCCTGTGGCAGGTGCTCTGCAGCGCACAGACCCAGGCTTGAGCAGCAGTCCTTCTGCCATGGCCTCACGGCAGGACAGGGCTCCACTAAGCCAGCTGACTGGCTGCTTGCGGGTGCTGTCAAGTGCTCGGACCCTGAGCAAGGGGCTCATGTACTGCATCACCACTGAATGCTGCTGCCTGCTGCAGGCGCCCTGTGAAGCACACAGGCCTTGGTGTCCCAGAACACGCCCAACCTGACCACAGGCATAGCAGCAAGACCCTGCCTTCTGCTGGTGCATCAAAGCCTGCATCCCTTGACCCTGGTCCTGCTGTAGGTGCCCTGAAGCGCTTGGACCCCGACACTAGCGAGGAGTTGATCATGTACCGCACCATGCTGGACCTGATCAAGCCCAAGCTGGTGTTCCTGGACCTCCCACTATTCATGGCCCTGCTGAGTGACTTGTTCCCAGGAGTAGACATGCCGCCTGCGCCTGTGGGGTCCCTCAGGAAGGCCATTGAGGCTGAGCTGCAGGAGAACAATCTGCAGGCAAGCAGCAATGCAACGCTGCTGTGCTGCATGGTGCTGCCTACTTGGCTGCCCCTGACAAACATGATGTGCAGTGCGTCCCTGCAGTGTTCAGGTTTCCATGCTGCAAGCAGCCGTTCTTGGCAGACAGGCAGTTGCAACACAAACAGAGGGCTGCCTCTGCTGTGCAGGTTGTGCCAGAGTTTGTCACAAAGATAATTCAGATCTTCGACTGCAAGGTTGCCCGCCACGGCAACATGATTGTGGGCAAGACAGGCGCAGGCAAGAGTGTTGCCTGGCAGACACTCCAGAGGGCTCTTGCCAGGCTCAAGAAGGAGGAGCCAGACAATGAGCAGTATCAGAAGGCAAGACTTTCAATGCTACCCTGGGCTACCCTCTGCAGTAGTCAAAGAAAATGCTGAGGTCTTGCGGAGTGCACTACCCGCACGGACTGACCTCACAGCTGACACCTTGATGCTGCGGCATGCAAGGACACTGACCTTGGCTGGACAACGACTCTGCATGTTGTCTCACACAAGTGCATGACCCTTGCAGACTGAGGTCAGCAAGTGTGCCTTGTCGTTGATGCAGGCTGTGCTGTGATGGTGCGGCAGGCAGAAGCATAGCTTCTACCCCACTGTCAATCCCTGGCTGCTGTGCAGGTGCATGTCCACGTCATAAACCCCCTTGCACTCTCAAACAACGAACTGTATGGCTCCTTTGACGAGGGCACGCATGAGTGGCAGGATGGTGTGCTGGCCCGCATCATGCGCACAGTGTGCAAAGACGACAGCCCTGACCAGAAGTGGATCCTTTTCGATGGCCCTGTGGACACCCTGTGGATTGAGAGCATGAATACTCTGCTCGATGACAACAAGCTGCTCACGCTGCTCAGTGGCGAGCGTATCTCCATGACCCCTCAGGTGATGAGCCTGCATAGAGCGAGAGGCCGGTAGCATTGCTGAAGCGCTGCAGCATCTGGCAGCTCTGCTGTCGAAAACAGCCTGCCCTGCTGCCAGTCTGCTTCTCAATGTCTCCGCGATTCAATCAGCAGTGTCACCATTCATCTTCTGAAGGGCTGCTGATATAGACCCTCACTGCAGCATCCCCTGAAAAGTAACACAGGCACCAGCTGCATGGCAGCTTGCCGCATGGACTGCATGTTGCCAGCTGTTCCAGCCTGATAGTTCAGAAGCAGCATCTGATCTGAAGTGTCACAGCAGCAGCACAGAGCTACCAGGCTCACTGCTAGACTGCAGAGTTCAGCTGCATGTGCTGACTTGTGGTGTCACAGCAGCAGCACTGAATGCTCCCTGCAGGTGTCCATTTTGTTTGAGGTGGAGGATCTCTCCCAGGCCTCGCCAGCTACAGTCAGCCGAGCTGGCATGATCTACCTGAACGTGGAGGACCTGGGCTGGCGGCCTTTCATGCAGAGCTGGCTGGCCACCAAGAAGGATGCAGTTTTAGTGGACAACCTCACGCACCTCATTGACCGGTGAGCTTGGGCAGAGAGATCGCAGCACTCAAGCTAGGTGTGAACAGCACGCCTGCAGCAATGGGCAAGGTAGAACATCTGTGCAGGTGCAGAGCCAAGAGCTACACGTGGCCTACGTTTGGTATTCTGTTCAGCGACTCACACAGGCATTGAGCTGTCTGGACACATTCAGCACCTGGATGGACCTGGCGTCTTCATAAAAAGTCTGATGCAGAGGCACTCATGGTCTGCAGGTACATAGAGTCCTGCCTGGAGCACAAGCGCCTGCACTGCCCCGAGCTGGTGCCCACAGACCGCCTGAGCTGTGTGCGCACCCTGACGCGCCTGTTTGACGCTCTGGCTGTGCCAGAGAATGGGGTCAGCCCCGATGACGCTGAGCACTATCCTGGCATGATTGAGCTGTGGTTCCAGTTCTCCCTCATCTGGGGCATCGGAGGGCCTCTCACTGAGGAGGGTCGCAAGAAGTGAGCTCAGAGCGCCAGAGCCCTTGCATGCAGTTGCGGAAGTGCTTGTCATAGCCTCAGCATTGGCACCAGTGCTTGCCAGCCTGAGGGGTCCAGGAAGCCCTTCTGCAGCCGGCACCTGTGTGGACAGGCTTGGTCATCCTCTGGCTCATGCAAGCACCCTCCACTCAAAGCGCTGGCCGCACTTCATACCTGGTGCATGCTCTGCAGGTTTGATGCTGTGCTGCGTGAGGTGGACCCCAGGTTCCCAACTCAGGACACGGTGTTCGAGTACTGTGTGGACCCCGCCCAGCACAACTGGATCTCCTGGGAAAACAAGCTCAGCTCATCTTACAGGTACAGCGCCTGCACTGTCTTGTGACTGGCAGCATCACCAGCTTGCTCTCATGGAGCGCTGACCACCCTTGTCCATGAGCTGCACATGTAGCAGCCACGCTGCCCTCCTGGGCTCATCAGCCTGGCCCAGCTTTCTTCTACTTTGCAGGCCACCAGCTGACAAACCATTCTCTCAGGTCTTGGTCCCCACAGTCGACACAGTGCGCATGAGGTTCATCACCTCAGCCCTGGTCAAGAGCAATGTGCACACGCTGGTGGTTGGAGGTGGGCTGCCCTTCCATCTAGTCCGTCTGGGCCAGCTCTCCTGAGCAGGCCTGCCGCTGATGCTCAGCCAAGCTCTGCAGGCTGCGGCACCCTGTGCATTTCATGCTGCTGTCTGCCTGGGGCATGTCGCCTTGCACATGATGATCATGCAGGACATACCCAAGGCTGGACGGCACACTGTGACATCATTTGGTCCCTTGGCACGCATCTGCCTGGAACGCAGGGCTGGGTGCAGCAACTCTCGTTCTGTGGCTGGACGACATATGATTGGATCACTCATCAGACTTACCTGCTGCACCTGTCAACAGGTGTTGGCGTGGGAAAGACCATGATGGCTGGAAGCGTGCTGGAGGGCCTGCCCCAGAGCTACAGCAGCATGAACATCAACTTCAGCGCCCAGACCAGCAGCAACTCGCTGCAGGACACCATTGAGGGCAAGCTGGAGAAGCGCACCAAGGTGGGCTGACCTGAGCAGTCTGAGGCTGCAGTGCATCTCTTGCTGCCTCGGCCAGAGTGCTGCACCCTATAGCTTGCAGGTGCAGAGTGCCTCTTCCTGCCTGCCTCACATGTTCCATCTGTCTGCACACAGCATCGTTTCCTCCCTGCCTCATTGACCAACATCTCACTCTGAGAAGGCTGCTGCAGCACAGCTGATCAACCCTGCCTCAGTGATTGGCACGCCAACATGCAGCAAGCTGTTTCGTGACACCCAATCAGCTTGTTCCATGGGGCAGCATTTGTGCTGCAATTCAGCACCACTGTCCGCTCTGTGTGCAGGGTGTGTTTGCGCCTCCTGGGGGCAAGCGGCTAGTGGCCTTCATTGATGATCTCAACATGCCACAGAAGAGCAAGTTTGGGTTCATTCCGCCACTGGAGCTGCTCAAGCTGTGGGTAGACTACGGCTTCTGGTGAGTGCTGCTACCACGCTTTTGTGCATGCAGGGTCAAAGCAGACTGCTCTGATGCCTGCAGGTACTGAACAGGAGCCTCTGTGCCTGCAGGTATGACAGGCAGCGGTGCGAGCCCAAGCAGATCAAAGACATGCAGTTACTGGCATCCATGGCGCCGCCTGGAGGTGGAAGGAATGCCTTTAGTCAGAGACTGCTGGTGCGCACCCTTGCCTACCTCAGCAGTGACCCTACCAGCTCGTTTGCTACAGCTTGCAGAGCTTATGCATCTTGCTGTCGATGGCAGTCGCACAGACTGTGCTGCTGCTTCAGCTCAATGCCTCATGCTTCTGGCCGTGTGAGGCTGCACTGGCGCTCAAGCTCTGCAGCTGTGTTTTTGGTCAAATCTGCGTTGATGGGCAGCGCCTCTTGGGTATTTTGCCTGATGGCAACCGGTGGGGGGGTGGGGGGGCTGTAATGCTGTCATGCTGACAGCTGTCCCCTGCATGTGTGATGCAGGCCTGCTTCTCCATCATCAATGTCACGGCGCCAAACGATGCCCAGCTCAAGCGCATCTTTGGCACGCTGCTCAACTTCAAGCTCACTGACTTTGATGACGCCATCAAGCCCCTGGGTGACCAGATCACCCAGGGCACCATTGAGATCTATAGGGCTGTGTCGCGGGAGCTGCTGCCCACTCCTTCTAAGAGCCACTACCTGTTCAACACCAGGGATCTGGCCAAAATCATCCAGGGCGTCATGCAGGCCAGCAAGACGTTCTATGATAACCAGGTACGTGCTGGAGCAGAGAGGCATCGTTTCTGCTTGGGAGTGCCGGGGCCTGGGCCAGCGGAGCAAGGTGCAGCCGCAATCAGTGTGCTGGTGCCAAATTGGTGTGCTGGGCCTGTCTGGCACATCAGACTTGGCTGCATGAGGCTGCTGGCAGAGAAATGGGGTGCAACGAGGCTGACGGTGTCCATACAGAAGCCCTTCTTGGCAGCAATGTTCCTGGGGCCTGGGAGTTGACTGTCTGACTGTGCGGATGCCCCTGCAGGAGTCCATGCTGCAGCTGTGGTGTCACGAGACCTTCAGAATCATTGGTGACCGCATGTGGGATGCAGCAGACAAGGTCTGGCTGCACACCCAGCTAGACAACAGCCTGAAGAACATCTTTGGGACGTCCTGGGATGACACGTTTGGTGCTGGTCAGGACTGCCCGCCCTTTGTGTCCTTCATGCGGCCAGTGGAGAACCCTCCCTACGAGCCAATCACAGACATGAATGCCCTGAAGGTGAGGCGCAAGCTCTGTGGCAGTCTTGGCTGAAAACAAACAGCATGGCCCTGCCTGCTGCTTGCATCCGCCAGACTCCTGCTCCATGCCTGTGCATCTCTGAATCTTCATGTGTCTGCAGGATGTCCTGACCACCAGGCTCGAGGATTATGCAGCAGAGCCAGGCAAATCGCCCATGGACCTGGTGCTCTTCAGGTGCGCGGCATGCAAGTGGGACACACACAGCAAGGCGTGAGGCATGCACATGCGCTTGCAGCTGCCTGATGTGGCCCCAATAGCTGCAGCCGCAACAGCAGCTGCCTTGTGGGGCTGGCCTCCAGACCCTCACGCGTGCCTGCATGCAGGGACGCACTGCTGCATGTCTGCCGCATCCACAGGGTGCTCATGCAGCCCCGCGGCAATGCCTTGCTGGTGGGTGTGGGTGGGAGCGGACGTAAGAGCCTCAGCCGGCTGGCTGCCTATGTGGCGGAGCAGAGGTGCTTCACCATCGAGATCACCAAGGGGTACAGGCTCATTGAGTTCAGGGAAGATCTCAAGAACCTCTACCGGCAGGTCAGCAAGCACACTCTCTGTTTGCTTGGTTGGATGCACGCAAGCTGCTTGGAACCCTGCATGCATGCTCTGCGAAGCGGGAGGCAGACTCAACGCTGGTCACACTACTGCGACATGCTTATCGCTGACAGAGTTTGCCTTGTGGGCTGCAGGCTGGGTGCCAGGACAAGCCCACTGCCTTCTTGTTTGATGAGACCCAGGTTGTTCTGGAGACCTTTCTTGAGGACATCAACAACATTCTCACCTCAGGTGTGCCAGGGTGCACTCACCCCTTGCACCTGGCTACATCTTAGTGCTGTGCTGCCACAGGCTTCTACCAGCAGGCTGAAGCCAGCCAATTGACTGCAAACAATCATTGTGCTTGTTCATTTGGTAAGCTTTGTACTGCACTGTCGTCATGCACTCAGGCCCCAGAACACCTGAAATGCTGCCTTCCCTGGGGAGGTCGCCATCCAAGCGAGCTTGGTGGTGCCTACCTGAGAGCCTGTGTAGACAAATTGCAAGCGAGGCCCACAGCATGAGCTAGCATGGGTGCGAAACAAGCCTGATCGCCATAAACATTCGTTGCAGGCCAGCTTTCTAACATGTTCTACAGCGATGAGCTGAACGGAGTAATCGATAACTCTGACTGCAAGCAGACACCTCATTTTGCACTGCTGTTGCAGGCGAGGTCCCCAACCTGTTCCCCAAGGATGAGCTAAGCGGGGTGCTCGATGAGATTCGCCCAGCTGCCAAGAAGGCTGGGGCTGGCGAGACAGCTGACCAGCTGTATGCCTTCTTCCTGGAGCGTGTTCGCACCAACCTGCATGTCATCTTGTGCCTGAGCCCCATTGGCTCCACCTTCAGGGAGCGCTGCAGGATGTTCCCAGGTGGGCCGTTGCACTTGCCAGCTCAACTTGCACATGCATGCAAAGGGCACACATTTTGATGTGTGTGACAGAGTGGCCACCTGATGTGCAGTTGTGGAGGGGGTTGAGCAAGCTGAATGGCACCACGTCCCATGCAGGCCTGGTCAACTGCACCACCATTGACTGGTTCACAGAGTGGCCGGCTGACGCGCTGCATGAGGTGGCGGCCAAGCAGCTGGCAGAGGAGAACCTGGGTTCTGAGGAGACCAAGGCTAACATGTGCAAGGTCTTTGTGACAGCGCACCAGTCGGTGTCCGACATGAGCAAACAGATGCTGCAGCAGCTCAAGCGGCACAACTATGTGACGCCCACCAACTACCTGGAGACTGTGCGGGGATACAGGTTGGCTCGCAGGGGGTTTGTCTGGGCCGCAAATGTACAGCCATGTACCAGCGCAGCTCAAGTATGCCAAACACATGTGACTTCTTGAGCATGCTGTCTGTGTGGCCCCCCAAGCGCACTGGAAGCTTGGTGCACGCGAACACACATGATGCACTCCTGCAGCACTTGATGTTTGCAGGCCACAGGGTGCTGGCAAGCGTGGTGTTCAGCCTCTTACTTTCCTGTCATTATATTACTGCAGGGGCCTGCTGCAGCAGAAGCGCCGCCAGGTCGGTGACAAGGCTGGCAAGCTGAAGGGCGGCCTGCAGAAGCTGGCAGAGACAGGGGTCCAGGTTGGGGAGATGCAGATTGTCTGCCAGGAGAAGAAGGTTGTGGTGGCCCAGGCCAAGATCAGCTGTGAGGAGCTGTTGGTGGCCATCGTGCAGGATAAGCGGGCAGCTGATGAGCAGGAGAAGCAGGTAGCCACCGGCAGCAGCCAGACAAGATGCATGCACCTGCCACTTGCAGGTGCTGCTCAGCCTGGGCACAGCATGGGTTCAGCCCTTGAGGTCAGGGCTGTTGCTTGTCACCCTTGGCAGGCAGCAGCCACCAACTTATCTGCAGAAAGGCAGGCAGCAGAGCATGTAAGGGAGGTCCCTGAGACCCTTTGTGCTTGCTGCTCAGTCGGCAGCAGCCCGCAAAACTGGCTCGAAGAGTGCTGAGGGGCTTGCTGCTGGTGTCTGCTCCAGCAAGCAGCCCTGTTGTCCCATGTGCACTGCTCCAATCTGGCTCATCCATGCTGTGCAGGTCAATGCCGAGGCCCAAAAGATTGGCAAGGAGGCTGATGAGGCCAACGCCATTGCAGCTGAGTGCCAAGCTGGGCTGGACAAGGCACTGCCAGCACTGCAGGCCGCAGAGGACGCCCTCAATGTGCTGACAAAGAAGGACATGTCAGAGCTCAAGGTGCGCTTCCCTGGGAATCTCCACCTTGACACCTGCCACTGGACACCATGTCCAATTGGTCGACAGGGTTGGCAGCTTGCCACTTAAGCAGACTGTCTGCCAGCAGCAGCATCGTCTTGCATCTGGAGGGCGGTCACAACGCAGGCGCCTATCTTTTTTGCACTGCCCTGCAGCTTGGCAGTTGCAGCAGGTCTTGCAAGCTTGGCTTCAGCACAAAGAAAATTTGACTGGCAGCAAGCTCCCAGCGGTTGCAGCAACTGCTGCAGGCCCACGTCAAGCCCTCCTCCCTGGTGGAGCTCAAGCTATGTGCTTGAAGATCACAAGACTGCAGCAGAGGTCCCAGCACATTCAGCACCATCTCTGACTGCTGCAGACCTATGCAATACCCCCCGCTGCCTTGCATCATCATGTCCACTATGCAGCAGCTATCAGCAATTGCCCCCATTGCATGTGGCGACTGCAGGCCTATGCCAAGCCCCCTGCCCTGGTGGAGCTCACACTGTCTGGCGTGATGACTGTACTGCGCCGGACGCCCACCTGGGACGAGGCCAAGAAGGCACTGGGAGACGCCAGCTTCATGGAGAAGCTGCTGCAGTTTGACAAGGACAGGCTGGACGACCCCCTGCTCAAGAAGCTGCAGAAGTACACCACCAACCCAGAGTTTACCCCCGAGGTGGGCAGAGTCGACCTGCAGTGCAGGTTGTGATGAATATCGTCAAGCTGCAAAGGTCGCAGAGACCACCAGCCCAGAGCGCACGCCTGAGGTGTAAAGAGTCCGCCTGTATGGGTCCCTGTTCCAGGCCGTGTGCGCCGTAGAGGAAGCAGCATTTACACCTACCTCTCAACCCTGCAGTCAGTTGGTAAGGTTTCTGGGGCAGCACGCGGGCTGTGCCTGTGGGTGCGCGCCATGGAGACGTATGGCACTGTAGCCAGGGATGTGGCCCCCAAG
The DNA here is from genome assembly GCA_019693375.1 of Asterochloris erici. Lineage (NCBI taxonomy): Eukaryota > Viridiplantae > Chlorophyta > Trebouxiophyceae > Trebouxiales > Trebouxiaceae > Asterochloris > Asterochloris erici. The sequence continues at coordinate 29,424 of JAAMXJ010000722.1, read as the reverse complement.
CGTGCCAAGCTGAAGGCGGCGCAGGACAACCTGGCCAAGAAGCAGACAGCCCTGGCAGCTGCGCAGCAGCAGCTGGCTGAGGTGCTGGCCAAGGTCCAAAAGCTCAAGGTGGGGGTCGAAGCCTTTGTGGTGCTGCTGGGGTTGGCCTATGAGTCAGGTCACTGCTGAGGTGTGACAATGCAGCCCTGGGCTTGGAAGTGACCCGCAGCTGCACCGCAGCTGGCAGAGGCCCCAGCCCTGGAGTTCAGGATGCTGCTGTGGTTGGCACCATGAAGCGCAACCTGTGCTGAGCAGGGCAGCTTTGTGGTGTGACAGTGCGGTCAGTCATGAGCTTGACCAGGCATTGCACTCAGGGCTGAGCGCGCAGCTGTGGACGCTTCGGCGTGTCTCCATTCATGAGCAGACAGGCAAAGGCCGGCACCAGTTCGGCCATCTGAATGTCAGCTGTGCTCCATATGGCTGCCCTAGACCCACAGGCATCACTCATGTGCAGGAAAACTATGAGGAGAGCACGCTGCGCAAAAAAGCCTTAGAGGATGAGCTGGAGGACCTGGAGGGCAAGCTGCTGCGCGCTGAGAAGCTGCTTTCAGGTGACCCAGGCACTGGGAGCGTCATTGTGACATGCATTCCCCACCAGGCGGCCACGCATCTGCCAGGCTGCTTGACTTGCCAGAATGGGGATTGATTGGGCAGGATGGCTCTCATGAAGACATGCTTCACCTGCCAGGTTAGAGCCCTTGCCTGACTGGCGCCGAACTTTTGCCATTCCTCACCTGCTAGGTGGCCTTTTCCAGTCCGGAAAGTGCTGAGATGGTTCATGCCCATTGCCTGTCAGGTTCCGTCATATGCAGCATGACTCAAAGTGGCATAAGTGCAGGGCTGGCTGGCGAGCGTACGCGCTGGGAAGCCAGCATCCTGACGCTGGACGCCCAACTGGCCGCCCTGCCTGGCGACGTGGCCCTGGCTAGCGCATTCATGAGCTACGCCGGCCCCTTCCCCAGCGAGTACCGGGATGAGCTGTCCAAGAGCACCTGGCAGAAGACGGTGAACCTGAGAGCTATACCTCTGGCTTTGCGGTGGCTGTTTCCTGCTGCGCCGTGGCAACGATGCAAGCTTCCCTTGATCAAGCTGCAGACGCTACTTTGCAGCACACAGATGCAAGTCTGCATGGGGAACAGGTGCTGCAGGTCAGACATTGTGTGCACGCAGGCTCTGTTGCCTGCTGGCTGCTGCTTTAGCTGGGGTTGGTATCCAGAGGGTTTTAGGCCGTGTACCTGCCCTGTTGCTGCAGATCAAGGCGCTGAGTGTACCTGCCTCAGATGACTTTGACTTTGCCCTGTTCCTGGCTGACCCCAGCGATGTGCGCGACTGGAACATTGCTGGCCTACCAGCTGACTCCTTCTCCACCGAGAATGGTGTCATGGTCACCAGGGGCCGTCGCTGGCCCCTGATGATTGATCCACAGGTGAGGCGAGGTTGAATTTCTGTCTGGTATTGCCTAGTGCCGCTGCTCTGCTGCCGCAAGTTGCTGCTGTGACACTCACAGCAGCCTACAGTGTACCCCTCCACATGTCCCATCAATCAGCTGCCCCAACTGCAGCGCAGCAGCAACAATGTGCAGCTTTGCATGGTCTCATGTACAAATGCCTGCCCTGCAGGGTCAGGCCAACAAGTGGGTCAAGAATCTGGAGGCCAAGTGTGGCCTGCGCGTCCTCAACCTGCAAATGGCCGACATGCTGAGGCAGATGGAGAATGCCATACAGCTGGGCCAGCCTGTGCTGATTCAGGTGAGCATGCGCGGCGGAGATGAACTGCACCGGCATGTGACAAGGCAGTGGCAGATAGCTGCGGTGGTGTGACAAGCTGCATGTCTTTGCACAGGAGCTTGTCCAGCACTCTCTCTCTCAACGTTTGCAATGCTTTCTAAGCACAGCAGTGGGCAGACTGGGCTGCGCCCACAGCAGGCAGGCATGGTTCGTGGCCTGCACATCTGTTGTCAGGTCTCCAATCGCGCACCTGACTGCTGCGCACAAGCTCAGCAAAGTGTACAGCCACAGCAACATGCACTTGTGGAGGCCAACTGCCAGCAGCAGGCCGGCAGGCACTGCACTGCACTCCCAGCTTCCGCAATGCTTCTCACGCAGCAGTGGCCATGACAGACCCTCTAGCTTTGCACAGCACCCATGTGCCCCCCGAGCTGTCCCCTGAGCTCAAGTCATATGTGAGTCTATGCAGGATGTGCTCGAGGAGATCGACCCCACCCTGGAGCCTGTCCTGGCCAAGTCATTCATCAAGCGGGGCAATGCCACTCTCATCAAGCTGGGGGACAAGGAGGTGGACTATAATCCAGACTTCCGCCTCTACGTCACCACAAAGATGGGTACGCTGCCACCCAGCAGGTCCTGTGTTGTGCTGTGCACTCCTTACAGAAGTCAGCGTTGACGGAGGAGGTACTCCTGTGCTGTGCTTCAGACTGCAAGCGCCACTGCAGCTGCCAGGCCTGGACGTGAACCATGCTCTGCAGCCCAAGCAGCGGTTAGTGGTGAGCCTGCAAACCAGCGGCTGCGTCCTCGCTGTGCAACATGCCTTCTGCAGCAGCAGATGGGCCTGGGCCCTGCATCATGGCTTCAGGCCTGTGCAGCAGCAGCAATAATTTCTCAGCGCCGGTCCATCAGTAATAGCTGCAGGGAGCCTCATGGGTCTGCGTGCTCCATATATAGCTGGCTGCTGCTTTGCTGGTCAACCAGCCAAGTGGGCATGCACTCACGCATGGCCCTCACCTGCAGGCAACCCGCACTACACACCAGAAGTCAGCACCAAGGTCATGATTGTCAACTTTGCCGTCAAGGAGCAAGGCCTGGAGGCCCAGCTGCTCAACACTGTGGTGAAGTGCGAGCGGCCTGACTTGGACAAACAGAAGAACGATCTGGTGGTCACTGTGGCCCAGGGCAAGCGCACCCAGGTGGGCTCAGGTGGCATGCCATGACTGCGTACCACCCCAGATTGCAGCCGTGCAGCACCGCACCTCAGTGCAAACCTTTGCAAGTGAATGACAGGGCAAGGGCAAGTGCAACCTGGTGTGGCACTGCCCCGCACGTTCTGTCAGCGCAAAACAGCAGCGGCACTACAGTGCACGGACCAGACGACAAGCAACCCATTCCTCTTGTGGACCTTGGGCCCCCTCAGTGCCCACCTGCTGTGCCCCTGGCGAAGGGGCACAGTGTGCAGGTCTCGCTTCAGCCCATGCAGCCCGGATGTGTCTGCTCATGGCAGAGGACACACCTGCTTTGGAATCATTATGCCTCTGTCTGCAGGCTGAGCTTGAGGACAAGATCCTCTTCCTGCTGTCAACGGCAACAGGCAGCCTGCTAGACAATGTAACGCTGATCAACACTCTGGACGCCTCCAAGACCACCTGGGAGACAGTCAACAAGTCGCTGCAGGCAAGCCCTCCTGTTCCCTGAGCCTTCAGTCTCCCCATGTCCCCGTTGCACATCAGTTGCCCTGTCAGCTCGCACCTGCTACATGCTTGCCTTGGCGGCCTCTGCACTTTGCACAGCAGATGCCTGCTGGCTTGCACCCTGCGCGCCAGTCAATGCTAATTCTAAATGTGCAGGTAGCAGAGGAGACAGCCAAAAAGATCGAGGCGGCTGCTGCAGCCTACAAGGCCTGCAGTCTGCGTGCCGCCATCCTCTATTTTGTGCTGAATGACTTGTCGAACACAGACCCCATGTACCAGTTCTCCCTGGACGCCTACGTGGACCTCTTCCTGATCAGCATTCAAAAGTCTGCCAAGAATGACAAGGTGGAGGACCGCATCAAGAATCTGAACGAGTACCACACATATGCAGTCTACAAGTACACTGCCAGGTGAGGGCTGTGGTGTCTGTGCATACCCTGCCTTGCGTAACCCTGTATGTAACAGAAGCATTGCATCAATGGCAGTTTCAGTGCAAGCTCAGCTATGCTGGAGGAGAGACTCTCTTTCTGTATGAGCACCTCACCAGAAACCAATGCTGCAAGGACGTATTTGAGCGGTATCAGACGCTGCCTTGACCCCAGACGTGCTTGACTGGAAGCCTGCGCTGCAGGGGCCTCTTTGAGCGGCACAAGCTGCTGCTGTCGCTCCAGATGTGTGTGCGCATACTCCAGAGCGCCTCTCAGATCAACAATGAGGAGTGGCAGTTTTTCCTCAAGGGCGGCATGGTCTTGGACCGCACTCAGCAGGCCAAGAACCCTGCGCCCGCCTGGCTGTCAGAGCTGGCCTGGGACAACATCACAGAGCTGGACAGCCTGGCCAGCTTCAAGGTGGGCCTCTGCTCAGCTCTTGAGCTGCCCTGTGCCCTGGGGTTGCACCGGCCGTGTTTGTGAGGACAGCACGCCTCTGTGCCATGTCTGCACAGCTGAAGACAGCAAGGCACTTACCTCTCAAGCTGTCTGGTCGGGAAACTTGTTTGGCACCCAGACGTGCAAGCGGCTGGACATCTCATGGGGTGCCACCCCACTGCTGCCTGGCTGCAGGGCGTTGTGGCCAGCTTTGAGGGCAGCACAGGGCAGTGGGAGGCGTGGTACAGGTCCAAGCAGCCCGAGTCTGCGGAGCTGCCCGGGGAGTGGGAGACTAAGTGCAGCGAGCTCCAGCGCATGATCCTCGTGCGCTGCATCAGGTGCATGCAGGCCTTACATTCTGAAAAGGGTCAGCAGGCGGCTGCGAGACTGCTTGGCCATGTCGAAGGTCACAGCATGGTCTGGGCCCCTGCCTGCCGATTGACTGAGCAGCCTCTGAGCCAATGTTGCTGCAGGCCAGACGTGCACGGCCAGTTGCTGACAGCATCCCCCACATTGCTGCAGCCCTGACTGCGTCACCTTTGCTGCCACCAGCCCCATGATCTGGACCCACAATCGCATGCACCGCTGTGGCTGCAGGCCTGACAGAGTCATCTTTGCTGCAACCACCTATGTGGCCAACGCACTCGGCCGCAAGTTTGTGGAGCCCCCCGTGCTGGACCTGGGGGAGACTCTGGCAGACTCCACACCCCTGTCCCCGCTCATCTTTGTACTGTCCGCAGGAGTGGACCCCACAGAGATCCTGCGCAAGCTGGCCCAGGAGAAGGGCATGGGGGACAACTTCTTCACTGTTGCGCTGGGGCAGGGGCAGGTGGGTGCTGTGGGGCTGACTGGGAGGCAGGGGCTTGTGGGTGCCCGCAGAGGCATGGGAGACAGCTTCTCCACAGTTGCACGGTGATAGCAGCAGGTGAGCGTGGGATCATCAGTAGAGTATCCACGCTGCCTGCTGCCAGCTGGTTGCATAGCAGGGGCAGGTGTGTGGGCAGCAGGCTACAGGTGCTTCGCAGGAGATGTCGACGATCAGTGCCTGTCTGACTTTGCAGGCACCCATTGCGACCAAGCTCATCACTCAGGGGATCAAGGAGGGCAACTGGGTCTTCCTGGCAAACTGCCACCTGATGACCAGCTGGCTGCCCGCGCTGCAAAAGATCATCGAGGGCTTTGAGGTCCAGAAGCCACACGCCAACTTCCGCCTCTGGCTCAGCAGCAGCCCCAGCGAGCAGTTCCCCATCGCCATCCTGCAGCGCGGCATCAAGATGACCACAGAGCCTCCCAAGGTGCCAGCATGCTGTGTGCTGCTTGCTGGCTGCGCTGGGTGGGAGATGTCTGGTGGCTTTTGCGGGAAGCAGAGGCCTGAACTTGCAGTGCCCTTGCAGGGCCCTTGCAGTGATCATGATGCTGTTTGTGCATGCTGGAGTGTGCTGCAAGTGCCCTTCAGAGTCCAGGATGTGGGTGTGCTGCCTGCATGTGATTCCTCCCGTTTCACATGTTCTGGCGACCTGCAGTGCATGCCGGCAGACTCTTGGAGCGACTACCTTGCCTGCAGGGGCTTCGTGCCAATCTCTTACGGCTGCTCAACACCGTCAGCGATGAGAGCTTCAACGAGTGCAAGAAGCACGTCGAGTACGCAAAGCTGCTGTTCTCGCTGACCTACTTCCACTCTGTGCTGCTGGAGCGCAGGAAATTCAGGGCACTGGGCCTGAACATCCCGTACGACTTCAATGACACTGACTACAAGGTGAGGGTACATACCTCAACACCAGCTTCAAGTCTTGCTCAAGCCTGTCTTGGCAGTCCCTGGGTGGCTCTAGAAGCACCCAGATTGGCAAGTGCTGGGCCTTGCTGTGCTGCGCAAGCAGCATGATGCTGGTCTGATGTGCGCGTGCCAGCGGCAGCTGGTGGCACTTGGGGTGCGTGCACATTTGGCTGACCAATCTGCACCTGGTCTGCAGGTGTCAGATGACCTCCTGAAGTCCTACCTGGACAGCTATGTGCAGACACCGTGGGATGCCCTCAAGTACCTCATTGCAGAGGCCAACTATGGTGGCAGGGTCACAGACGAGCTTGACAGACGGGTTCTCAGCTCATATCTCAACAGGTGGGGCATGCCCCGCAGCTCGCATTGCCCGCGTGCACTGTGGGTGAACCAGGTGTGTCACCAAGCACCGGCTGGGCACCAGCGTGAGCCCAGCCTGCTGCTGAATGGCATCTACCCGCCCAGTGCAGAGCTGCAGGCTGCAGCAGGGGCTGCCTGGCAACCAACAGCGTGAGGTGCAGGCCAGCCGGGAGACTTGATGGCCCTGCCATGCTATGAAGAAGCTTGACGGCTGACTGGCTGCATGGCTGCTGCAGATTCTATTGTGAGGAGGCCCTGAGTGTGCCCAACTACTCCTTGTCCCCGCTGCCCAGCTACTACATCCCAGACTCTGCATCCCTGCAATCCTACAAGGTGGGGCCCAGAGCCACAGCATCAGCCTTCTCCTGGCATAAGTCAATGTGAACGTTGATGATGTGCAGGCAGACCCTTCTTACTGCAAGCATTGCCAAAGCGCCCGTAGCTTTGGGCCAGTCTTGGGTGACCAATGGGCTGTCGTTCACTTGTCTGCTGCCGTTTTGAGCGTTTCCGCTTCACTCATGTCTGGCAAGTGCCAGCCTCACTCATGACAGGCAACGTAGCCAAGCTGTGCTGCCTGTACCCTGCAGGACTACATCGGCACCCTGCCAGCAGTGGACCGGCCCGAGGCCTTTGGACAGCACCCCAACGCGGACATTGCTTACCAGATCGAGGACAGCAAGGTGGTGCTGGACAGCCTGCTGGCCCTGCAGCCCCGTGCAGCTGCAGCTCTGGGCGGCAAGTCGCGGGAGGAGCTGGTCATGGGCATCTGCACTGACCTCCTGGAGCAGGTGGGTAGGCTTGAGAAGATCCCTTTTGGCCAGACCTGAGACCTCATTGGTCCACATTGACCAGTGATCTAAGTGTGCTATTGACCTCTTGCATGGGTATGGCTGTGGGGAGCAGCATGCTTTGCACGCAGCAGACAGCTGTCCTCATGAACAAGGCCCACACATCGGGCTCATCTTGTCATGGTCTCGGCCAGGGCAGAACTGTTTGAAGGCAGCCGGCTGCTGACATCTGTGGTGCTCTGCGCTGATCCCTTGGCCACAGACAGCTGCCTGGCACCGCCATGCTTGCTGCTACCAAGGGTCCTGGTCACTCTGCTTGCACGCTGCTGGTTTTCTGGGCAGCAATGGGCACGTCCCTGTCTGAGGTGGGCCCTCTGCCACCACCAAAGCCAAGGCAACACCTCCATTCATCTCGAGAGCCATTTGCAGGGGCCCCACAGAGCCATCACAGCCTGCAGATGAGGCCAAGGCTTCCCAATTTGACGCTTTTCATTTGTGGTTGGCAGGTTCCTGCGCCTTTCGACCTGGAGGCCATCACCAAAGCCAAGGCTAGCGACCCCTCGGCGCTGCACGTGGTGCTGCTCCAGGAGCTGGAGCGCTACAATGCGCTGCTGGCCACCATGCGCCGCAGCTGCAGCGAGCTGCAGAAGGGCCTCAAGGGGGTTGTCGTCATGTCAGCCGACCTGGACGACATTGCCAATGCCCTTTTTGCCAACAAGGTGGGCGTTTGCGTGCAGGCATGCCCCTTGCAGCCACACTTCTGCATGCGCACTGGACTCTCCTTTGCACTCGCACAGCTCCCTGGCACCTCAGCAGATGTTAGGAGCCTTGCAGTGGCGTCTGCCAAGAGTTGGGTCGGCCTCCGTGCTGCCTACTGCAAGTCTCTTGACACATGCATGCATGTTGGTGCAGATCCCTGCGGCCTGGCTGAGGGCCTATCCAAGCCTGAAGCCCCTGGGGGCCTGGATCCGCGATCTGATGGCTCGTCTGGACCAGCTGAGCAAGTGGGCCAGCGGGGACTACCCTGTCGTCTACTGGCTGTCGGGCTTCACCTATCCGACCGGGTTCCTCACAGCTGTGCTGCAGGCAAGCCTGCCACTTCAGCAGCTTTTGCAGGGCGTCCCGCAGGTCACCACCAGTGGTCAGGGGCACTTCAGTGTTGCTTTGCATCTGTCAGCCTGTGGCCCTGACGGCTCCCGGCCTGCAGAGCACTCATTCCTCTGTCTGTCTGCCTGTGAGCTGACAGAGCGGTTCTTTCTGCAGACGACGGCCAGGCGAAGCGGCATCCCCATAGACAGCCTGTCCTTTGAGTACAGCGTTGTCAATGTGGAGGAGCAGGAGCTGCAGCAGCCACCCAAGGAGGGTGTCTACGTCAAGGTCTGCCCCTATCAGCCTTACATGCATGCGCCAGCAAGCTGTGTTGGACCCACCCTGCACCTGTCGGCCTCTGCATCACAGAAATCTTGCAGCTGTGCAGCAGATGGGCAGCTGGTCAAGCAGCTGGCAACCCTGCGCCTGCCAGCCTCACTGAAAGCCTAGCAGCCCAGCAAACCAAATGCCAGCGAAGCATGCCAGCATTGGTCCTGCCTGCGCCAACTTGAGTGTTGCATCCAATCTGACCCTGCCTGGCTTTTGCAGGGCATGTTCTTGGAAGGTGCCGGCTGGGACCGGGACAATGGGTGCCTCTGTGAGCCCAATCCAATGGAGCTGATTGTACCCATGCCCATCATGCTTTTTAAACCTGTAGAGAACAAAAAGAAGTCTCAGCGGAATATCTACACCTGCCCACTCTATATCTATCCCCACAGGACAGGCACCAGAGAGCGCCCATCCTTCATGATCAATGTCGACCTGAAGTCTGGCTCAGCAGAACCTGACTTCTGGATCATGCGCGGCACTGCTCTGCTTTTGTCGCTTGCGCAGTGATCATTGTCTGCTGCTTCTCGCTTTGAGACCATCAATTTCTGATGAAATTCAGTTTTGCAAAGCAACAAGCGGGTGACCTGCAACAATGTGGGTCATGAAGTTGGGGTGGCAGACTTCTGGCTGCCTTGAAGGGCCTGCTGCAGCCAGTTCTGCCCAACACGGAGTCTCTGCTCCCCGGTGGGCTGGCGGTACCAGTAAGCTGCTCTTCTGAGGACAGCTGCCAGGGGCCCATCCAGTGTGACTCCACGGTCGTTTGCATCAGACCTCAACCTGCAATTTGGAGCATCAATGAGAGAATATGGCGTGCAACACAGCATTGGCTGGCAAAGTAACAGGTGGCCCTACCTGATGCCTGCAGCTCCCAGCAGAGAGCCCAGCGGCCCTGACTGAAGTGAGGAAGCCACGCCTTCTGACACAGAGACAGGCAGGGTGACTGCTCCTGAGGTGCGACCTGCAGCAACAGAAGCAGCAAGGATCATGCAGCAAGCGGCAGCATGGTGCCTGCATCCTTCGGCAGAGGGCAGGCTGCCTTACCAAGCGACATCATGTCGCCGAGGTGCTGGTACTTGAAGGGCAGCAGTGGCCTGCCATTGATGGCAGACCACACGTTCCAGGCCACATAATCAGCCTGCTGGAAGGCCACCTGCACCACAGCAGCATTCAAGTTATGCCTGGCAGTGCAGTACAGAGCACAGCAGCAGGAAAGCCTATCAACTTTGCTCCCACCAGGAATGGAGCCCCACCATGAGGCGCACCTGTGCAGTGGCTGGCAGCACCTCAGGCGTGAGGTCAAGGTCTGGGCCAGCGACATCTCCCAGAGCAAACACACGGCTGTGGTCGACCACCCGCAGGGTGCGCTCTGTGCGCATGGCCCCCTTCTGGTTCTGAGGGAAAGGCAGCGAAAGCCTGCGCTCTGACACTTTGGTCACAGGCCCACTGCCAGCTGTCCACAGGACCAGGTCGGCCGTCAGGCTGCGCTGCTGCTCGCCAGGCAGCTTCAGGGAGACAACGCGCTTGTCAGTGTCCACCAGGGATGACTGCGGCTGGACTGCCTGCTGGGGGCTCTTCTTGATGCCGCTGACCTGCACAGCCAGGCTGCGGTATCAGCAAAGTGCCACTCCCTTGAGCAAGTCCAGACCACATGTAGGGAAGCATGCTGCAGCCCTGTCAACACTACACTTTCACACGGAGAAAGGCCCGATCCCAACATCCAGGTGGTGCAGCTCACCATGGCGTTGTACACAATCTCGATGCCCTGCTTCTGCAGCATCTGGCGGGCAGCATCCACCTGCCCAGGTGGGCAGCCCTCCAGAATGTCAGGTCCTGCAGGCAGGCAGCGAACGCAGTCAGCCTGGCTGCCGAGCTGGCTTGCAATAACCATCATTCTGCCAGCAAGACTGGGGGCTGAGCTCCACAAGCGCAGCCTGGCTGTGCTGGTGCATTGCTGCTGTGCTGAAGCTGAGCATGGGCACTGCAGAGGCACCCCAGATGAATGTCTGGCTCTCGTGCAGTTTCATGGGCCTGGCATGTCAATCCAGACCAGCAACTTGGGGAGGTAACGGAGCAACCCAAATGTTGCAAGCCCAAGTACCCACCTGCTGTGATCAGTTTGACCTGGCCCCGCCTGCCCAGGCGTTCCTGGACAGTGGTGGCAAGCTCCACTCCCGCGTACCCAGCACCGATCACAGCCACCTCGGCCGGGCGGGCCTGCTGCTCCAGCACCTGCAAGCGTGCCTGTGCCTGCAGGAGCAACCAGCAGAGTCCCTTCACAGACATGGCAGGGGTGGCCCGTGGGCAGCTCGGTCCACTGCCTGCAGCAGCGTGGGCCTGCAGGGACAGCAGCAAGACGTTCCAGACAAAGCGCGGCGGGGGTCTGCCAGCGCCTGCACGCCGATCAAAGTTGGACCCTGACATGTCATGACATTGCCAATGGGAGGGCTGTTGCCATCACGCCTGAGGAGGCTGACCAAGACTCCCAGAGGATGGCTGCCCACCTTCATGGCATCTTCAAACGAGCAGAAGGGCACTGCCAGCTCCTTGACGCCCTCGATGCCAAAGGTGGACGTCTCGCTGCCCAGCGCCAGCACCAGCCAGTCGTACTCCACCACCTGCCCGTCTGCCAGCTTGACCTGACCTCCGCCAGCACTGCCGTCCTGAAGGGTGGCTGTGTCTGTCTCCACAGAGCTGACTGCCCCCTGCAGGCCAGCAGGGACCCACCAGCTGCGAAAGGGGCATGTGCCTACAAAGGGCCAGCTTTGCGCCTGCAACCTGAAACATAGCAAGATTGCGACACCATGGCAGGAACCCGAGCCAAACCAGACATGTTGTAGATGGAGCAGAGGTGGGTGCTTGGCATGTTGCGCCTCACACCTATTCAGGTGTGGTGAAGACGACTTTCATGCCTGTGCACAACACCCTTGGCAGCCTGCTGGCAGGGTACAAGCCTGCCTGGACAAATGTGATGGAGTAGGGGGCCAGCAGCTGCCTGAAGGGGGGGGCCACCTCCTCAGCCCCAGCTCCCCCATTCAGGAGCTCGTACAGCAGCGGCTTGAAGACAAAGCGCTCGTTGCGGTCTATCAGGGTAACCTGCAGCGGCAGGGCATGCAGCGTGCTGCAGCGAAGGCACCCAGGGGATGGACTCAGAAAGCTGCAGGCCATGCAGGCTTGGGCAAAGGGGAGGAGGCGGGGTGCAGCAGGCCATGCAGAGTGCTGCGAGGCAAGCATGGTGCGGCAGGGGGCGGCACGCTGCAGGGGACTGAGCTGACAGCTGCAGGGCAAGCAGGGGTGCTGCGGGAGCAGACTGTGCTGGAAGCCACAGAAGATACAGAATGAGCAGACTCAGTGGGAAGCCACAGGGCATGCATGGTGCTGCAGGGAAGAGCAGAGGCTGCTTGCAGCACTGACGCGGACCAGATCTTGCCCCGGCGCACAGAGGCAGGGCTTGCCTGCGGCCGCTTGTTGTTGGGCCAGAGGAGGTTCTCCAGGCGGATTGCCGCGTACAGGCCGCCAAAGCCTCCTCCCAGGATGCAGATGCGAGGGGGTGCACCTGGACGGCTGCCTGAGGGGACAGTGACTGGTGTCAGACACTCGAGCCATGTGCTGGGAGTGTATCATGCCGTGGGGTGGCACACCTGAATACGTAGCGCCACCTGGAGCAGAGGCTGCTGCTGCCAGAGTCATTATGACCCTGCTACCTGGGCGATTGCCATGCCTGCCAGATCTGCATCTGTGGAGGGGCTGACGCCCTGCAGCACACACCACTGATCAAGACAACTCTGCCTGACAACCAGAACGGGCTGCTTCCACTCGCTCCAGGCAGCAACTCTTAAGTTCCTTGAGAGATTGCACTCACTGGATGCAATGTGGCTCAAGATGCCCAGCTGGTTGTTGCAGTGATGATGGATAACGCTGAAGGTCCTCCCAATCCGCGAACAGGGCACGTTCATGGCGTGTCTACTCAGACGTAGATCAGGTAGACTCTGGGCTTCTTGCTTTCTGGTAGTTGCTATGCACCGAGCTCAAAGGAAATCCTTGTGCATGAGCAGAGCCTGAACAGAGTTTGCATGTGTGTGGTGCAAGCCAGCAAGAGCTGAAGTGCTGAGGTGAGAGGCTGCTCTGAACAAGCAAGTCTGTGGCCAAGCACCCAGGCCCAGTGGGCCATCCACAGAGACGCAACGCGGGTGTCTGTTCCTCATTCAGGCCCAGATGCGCCCCCAGTGATGCCCAGCACATTTGCGTGCTGGAGCGGTGCTGCCTTGATGTACGTGGCCACTCGGATTGGTGGTTGTTTCAACAGCGCTGCCAACGACTGCTGCTGCTCCGCAAACAGGTGGCTGTGGGCAGACCGGAGGTCTGCAAGTCCTGGGGGGGGTAGCAAGATATGGCTGTCACCCTCGATCTCAGTCGGTGACCCCCAGATGCGGTAAGTCTGGTCCTCTCGCTTGAGCTGGGGCACCAGGTATCGCCCAGTCTGTACGCGCAGCTGGTGGCTGCTGCACCTGATGCTGGCATGGGCTCTGCGCAGCCTGAAGCCTCTGATCCTGATCAAGTATGTCTGCATGGCATAGGCCGTCTTGGGACCCCGCATCTGCATGTAGGTGGCCACGGTGACGGCCTGGCACTCCCCGAAGCACTGCTCATGCTGTTCTTTGCTGGGGGCTGTCTCTGCGCTGCCATGTGCCTGTGTTGCACAGAAGGGGGCCATGGAGAGGTCGCGGTACAAAGGAAGGTAGCAGGCGCCATCATACATAGCCCATAGCAGGGGCTCCTTCTGGAGCTTCAGCTTAGGGTCATGAATGTGCTGTCTGAACCTGTCCACTTGCCGCTGCCAATGCACTGCCAAGGGATATCTGCCAAACTCGACAAGTGCAATCAGACTGTGTGTGTGGCAGTGGATGCCAAGCAATCTGCGCAAAAATTGTGCATGCAGAGATGCAAGCTGCACTGTGGCTTGTGTGCCTGCTCTGTGGTCCCAGAACCAGACCTCACAGCCATAGCTCAATATGGGCAGCACCAGGGCATCAAACTATTTGCAGATGCGGCGCGGGCACGTCAGGCTGATTTGTGCACAGCGCCTGAGCATGTTTATGGTGTATGCGCAGCTTCCAGGTGCTCGCCAAGGGATTTGGCAAAGCCCTCCTTGGCGGCTTCAAACCACAGGCCCAGGTACTTGAAAGAACCCGAGCGCGTCAGGGGGTGCCCACTGTATGTGATGGTGCTGCAGCCTTGGCGCTGTGTCTCAAACACCACCACTTCCGTCTTGACCAAACTGACTCTGAGCCGCCTGTTTTCACAGAATATCTGTGAAGCATTCAGCAATCGTTGCAGTCCTTCTTCACTTGTGCTCATGAGCACCAAATCGTCTGCAAAGAGCAGCAGCGGCGCATCATGAAACATGAGCGCGGGTGCATGGTCCCCTTCAACTCTGCGCATGACCTTGTCCAGCACATCAATCAGCAGTCCAAAGAGGAGTAGGCTGAGGGGGCTGCCTTGCTGCACTCCTTGAAGGCACCTGAATGCCTCAGATATGCCCCTCCTGCCCTGACCGCTGCTGAGTCTTGGGCATACATGCTTTGCAGGCAGCTCATGAAGTGTCCACACACCCCCAGATTTTGTAGGACAGCCCACAGCACCCCGCGATCCACTGTGTCGAAGGCCTTTTCAAAATCGACAAAGCAGCAGAAAAGCTTGCTGATATTATCTTTGGTTCCAAAATGTTCACTATGCTCAGCTGTCCAGCTGTGCTATGGCCCCTGCGGAAACCAGCCTGCGGTGGTGCTCTGAGATTGGGCGATTCCGCCCATCGTGTCATCTGCTGGTCCATCACTGTGGCAAACAGCTTGGCCAGCACAGGAACGACCGTGATTGGCCGGTAGCTGTTCATGTTCAGAGGGTCCTTCCTCTTCCCCTTGTACACTGCAGTGACAAGGCCTGTGCTGAGTGACGTGGGGTAGGTCCCCTTGAGCATGCTGGTGAACAGCTTGGCCAGGCAGTGTTGCATGTGGCCCATGCTTCAGCAGCTCTGCACTCATGCCATCAAAGCCAGCTGCTTTGCCAGCACACAGTTTGCGCAGACCAGCCCGCACATCAGAGACAGTGAAGTCAGCATTGAGGAAAGCATCTGTGCCAATGTGTACTCCAGTGATGGCGTCTTCAGGGAGCAGCTTTGGGACGGTAGCAGAGGCGGGATGGCTGTTCAGCACCTTCTGCATGTACGCAGCCTGGATGGCACTGGACAGCGGGCAGCCAGGGCGCCTGCGCCACCCTGCCACGCGATGAAGATCCGGCAATGAGAGGTGATCCATGCGGTGCATCTCGTTGGTCAGAAACTGTCGATGTCTGCGGTGTCGGACAGCCCGGTGCCTGCATCTTAGACTGGTAGCAGCAGCATGGTGGGCAGTCAGCATAGGAGCCCTTGCTGCTGCTTCCCACTCACGCCATGAGGCCCAGCATTCTGCATCAAACCACACAGGAAACTGGCGGGGTCTCCGGCCCCTTCCCTTCTTCAGGGCAACTGTCTGCACAGCAGCATCAGCCAGGCATCGTGTCATAGTCAAGACCCCAGCCTCCGGGTCTGCACAGGCCGCATCTAGCTGCTGCTGATCTGCAGCAAACGGAGAATGCTGCCAATACTGCTCCTCCTGTTCAGACTCAAACTTCACAGCAGGCACTTGCAGATGCCCTGCCTTTGAGTGGGCTGGCTGGTCAGCCGGGCCATTGTAGGCTGGGGATTCCTGTGCAGCAGGCAGCCTGAGCCGTGCCATCACAGGGTGGTGGTCTGAGCAGCTCATGTATGGTGTGCTTACTTTCTGCAGGACTTCAAGCCGCTCTGCCCAGGAGTAGAGGGCTGGTGAGGCCATGTGGTAGTCCAGCGTGATGCGCACCACACGCTTGCGGCCATGCATGAAGGTGGTCCCGCCAGATGGGTCGCCAAGGACTCTGCTGTTGAGGATGAGCAAGGAATTGTCCTTGCAGAACTGCAGTTGCTGGCGTCCCCTCCTGTCTACTGCATGGGGGCACCCATGTCTTGTGCTCTGGGAGTTCCTCTAAAGCCTGTACAGCATCAGGGATTTCAAGGCCCTCCAACATCACATGCTCTGGCAAGGTCCCTGTGTCGGCTTTGGTGTCCCCACACACCAAATATGGACACCTCTGGGCAGCTCTTGTCAAAACAATATCTCATATCTGGAGACAAATTTTCGAAGGTAGACAGGCTCTTTGTGCTTGTGGCCTGGGGGCATGTAGCAAAGGCAACATGCATGAGGGTGATCACCCCCCAGGGAAATATGCAGCCACAGGCAAGTGCCATCTGGAGCACACTTCCAAACAGAACAGCGCTCAGTCCACTCGCGCTTTACGTAAGCAGCAATACCCCCATGCGGTACTTTGCCACTTTGTAGGTGGCTGGGGCGCACAAGACGTGAGATGACCACCGCGAAGCCAAACCCGCTGAAGGCAGTTTATGCAACTGTCAGCCTCGCCATCGACATCAGCAACGAGCTGCAAGACAAAGTAAACCTGCGGCCGCCAGTCCTCGACCATCTTGTGGAAACTTTGGTAAATCAACGCGATGTTCCTATCGCCAAGGCGGATCTTACCATCATACTCGCTCACATCAAAGGGCTCCTGGTAACATATCCTTTTTTAGAGCATCTTGTTACTTGCTCCATACAAAAAGACCTCTTGAGTACAGTGGCGCCTTGTGTTTTGCCACCACTGGATGACAAAGCAGCTTTACAACGACTCATACAATCAACTTATTAGTATTGTAACAGACATGGCGTCCCCTGGAGGGCTCAGCAACGCAACATTGACCATATCACTGAGCCAAGTTGAAGCAATGGCAGCCATGCCCCGCTAGTAACAAAAATGTCAGGCGTCAGCAAGGCCTGCAACGTGCTCCACCAAAGCTGTCTACCTGTCAATACGGTGCCGTCCAGACTTGCTGCCCTTGGCGCTGAAACCAAACTGTTGTTTTATGACTCTATTATTTTCAGGGTTTTGAGGCAAACCCCGTTTTTCAAAGGGCCATTTGTAAAAAGTAAGCTTGCCTTCACCCACGTCAACTGGGGCTGTTCTCAGGCGTGACCGCAAGCGGGATTGTCTTCGGACTCGGATCACACACTGTGCTGCGCTGTTGGGGCGGTGATGTCTCCGGGGAGGCTTATAGATACAGCAGCCCGCGGCCAGGACATTGACACAGCCCACGGCAGCCAGGATGCAGCTCATGCGCTGAAAAAGAGTTTGGGTCAGCAGGGAACCCCAGGCGCACCTCCCTCAGACAGCAACATCACATGGCTTTCTGGGGTGCCTGGCCCCATTTTCGAGGAGCTGGGTGAGCGTTTGTCAAGCCCCCATATGGGCACATGCATGTGGGCTGTCCATGTGACCAGCCTGGCCATGTGCTCTGATGGCAGATGTGCATCCGCCGCCGCCATTTTCAGCTATTCAGAAATGCACTGAAAATGTTATGTGCAGGGGAGAAGGAGCTGCATGCTTCAGTAACGGATGTTGACCCAAAGGATGCAGTGACACCAGACAACTGGGTGCCGCGGCATAGGGAT
This sequence comes from Asterochloris erici, assembly GCA_019693375.1. Taxonomy (NCBI): domain Eukaryota; kingdom Viridiplantae; phylum Chlorophyta; class Trebouxiophyceae; order Trebouxiales; family Trebouxiaceae; genus Asterochloris; species Asterochloris erici. The sequence continues at coordinate 12,187 of JAAMXJ010000722.1, read as the reverse complement.
CTGATCAGGTACGTGTGCTGTGCTAGCATGAAGTCTCTTTGGTGGCTCTGCCATGCATGATTATGCAGCCACAGACCCTGTACTTGTTCCTGTGCAGGCTGACAGGGAGGCATCCCTTCAATTGTGAGCCGCCACTACCCCACCTGATGGCCTCAGGCTTCATCACACCTACCTCGCTGCACTATGTCAGGTAAGCTGTAGGCAGGGTTGCGGGTACCTGCCATGCTTGGCTCATGGCCATACAACTAGCTGAGGGAGCCCACCACCCTCAGTCTGAGCTGGCCAGCTTCACCCTGCATCATGCTCCTGCATTGTGCAGGTATGACAGGGATGCCTGCTGCTCATGTGAGCAGGCCAGCCTGACCAGACGGCACGCCGTGCTGTGCAGGAACCATGGGGCAGTTCCCCGGCTGTCATGGGAGACCCACCAGCTCACTGTGGGGGGCTTGGTGGAGAAGCCGACCACCTTCAGCATGGACGACTTGGTGAACAAGTTTGAGGCCCACACACTCTGCGTCACCCTGGCCTGCGCAGGGAACCGGCGCAAGGAGCAGAACATGGTGACCAAGACCAAGGGTTTCAACTGGGGGCCCAGCGCCACCTCCACAGGTGCCAGCAAACTGTTTGACCGAGCATCTGGGAGTCTGTCTGTCACTGTGCCTGCATCCTGGGGTCTAGCGCCTCCTGTCTCCACAGCCAGACTGCAGCCTGCAAGTGCTGCACCTGCTGCAGTGGTCTCCACCAGGGGCCCAGCACCACCTCCACTGGGCCACACTGACCAGCTGCACTGCACAGCATGGCCTGAGCTATCTGGGTTGCACTCCAGCGAGCGCGTCCCATTGCTGTGCCATGCTGACCTCAGGCATCCTTCCAGCGCAGCTCTATAGATTGGGGTAGGCCATCCATACCTACATCATGTGAACATCTAGGGTGCCTGGAGTGAAGCAAACCTGGTGGGACCCCTCAAAAGCCTGCCATGCCTCTGGAACATGCCCCCAGCCTGCCATCCACTCTGCTGCGCTGACGGGTCGCCCCTGCCTGCTCCTGCAGGCGCCTGGACGGGGGTGCGGCTCGTGGATCTGCTCAGGGCCTGCAAAGTCCGCAGCTACAAGCAGGGGGCCCGCTTCGTGCACACAAATGGCGTGAAGGGGGAGCTGCCCCAAGGGGACGGGACCTATGGGACATCCATCCACTATGGCATGGCCATGGACCCTGCCAGCGATGTCCTGGTGGCCTACATGTACAATGGGAGGCCCTTGGCGCCCGACCACGGCTTCCCTGTCAGGATCATCATCCCAGGGTGCATCGGCGGCAGGATGGTGAGCGCGTAACGCCACGGGTTGCTTTAGCAAGGTGCTGCAGCCAGGACATGGCCCCCTGACTCCAATCCACAGCTGTCGTGTCCATGTGATCTTGCTGGCACCGCAATGATGGGGCGGCTGCTGCTGGATCTCTGCCTGCCACAGGCAGTGAGGTTGCAAACCTTGCCTTTCCCCTTGGGGACTATATGCAGCATGCTGGGTGGCCGGCCAGGTCAAGCACTGCATGCTGCGGCTGGTGCCTGAGCAAAGCAGGCAAGGTTCAGCTGTTCAAGCCCTTACATAGCCCTCAGTGCTCACCAGTGCTTAGAGAGCAGGCCAGAGCAAGCCCGGCACTGAGGTGCGTTGTGCGCAGCCATTCACAAGTGGGAGCTAGCAAGATGAAATAAGCACTCTGTATTGCAGCTCTCCTCAGGAGGAGCCGACACCTTCCACTGCTGCGCAGGTGAAGTGGCTGCGCACCATTGAGGTTCTGGACACGCACTCCACCAACCACTACCATCGGCATGATAATAAGGTGTGTCAAGTGCCTGGCGTACACTCGTTGCTGGGGAGTGATCGTCGTTGAGCCACTACAATGGGTACAACTGCCCTGACTCTGTACTCAACTTCTGCAGGTGCTGCCAGCCGGCATCACCATGGAGATTGCCAATGCAGAAGGTGAGCACGCAGGCCCACAAAATGCTGCAGTCTGCCATCAGGTGTTGGCCACCAGGCCTCCACTAGTTGCAGCCCCCGGCCCTGGTCCGTGAAGTGCCGCCCTGTCTCCCAGCTGCATGGAGCAAGCAAGCAAATCTGGAAGTGCAAGCACTGCCGCCATTGCCAGACATGGGATGGCCAGCTTGGCAACATCCTGGGTTGGCGAGGGATCTGTCTTGCATTGGCCGCCACACAGACCTGCATGGCATGTATGAGCCCGCATGGCACAGAAGGGCTCCCTCCTGCCTGCAGGGTGGTGGCAAAAGGAGGACTTTGTCATCAACGAGCTCAATGTGCAGTCTGTGATCACCTCGCCTGGCCATGACGAGATCATCCCCCTCACACAGGAGAAGTACACTGTCAAGGGGTATGCCTATTCAGGTGAGCTTGCATGCCACAGGATCTGAAACGTCGGTTGGCTGCCAGGCAGCTATGTCTGGCATTGCTGAACGTGTGGCCCTTGGGCTGCAAGTGGCTGTGGTTGCACCTGCGTCCTGTGAGCTCCCAAGCTGCCGGAATGGGCTGCCAGGCAGCTGTTGCCAGCCAGCTGGGGTTGGCCACAAGCCGCTGTGTCTGGATCTGAAGTCCATCTGTCCAGGGCACTTGGGACTGACATCCCAAATTGGGTGCAGGTGGTGGTCGAAAGGTCATTCGCGTCGAGGTTAGCCTGGATGGCGGCCGGAGCTGGCTCATCAGTGACATCATCCGCTTTGAGGAGCCTACAGAGTACAACAAGCACTGGTGAGTCCTTTGCCAATGTGTGATGCGCATGCCAGCTGCATGCGCTTCACCATGAAGACAGGCACCCATCACATGCTGTGGCTGCCTCAATTGTATTCTTCCATGGGTGCCTTCGCTCAGCAACAAGCACTGCTAGCTTGCCCGCCCTGTGTGCATATGTACGCATTGCCAGCAGCTTTCACATCTCAAAGTGCTGCACAGGCGATCCCAGGCTGCCTTCTGCAAAATGCGCCATCAATCGATCTGAGGAGCCCATGTCGTATTGGCACTGGTCAAGCAATCTGCTGGACATGCCTGCTGGGTTTCCTCAGGGCAGCAAGACTTCTTCCTGTCAGCTTAAATCAGTTGATGCTGATCTGAAACATGCGTGCTAATGGCTCCGGGTACAGCAGCTGCACTGAGCTGCGCAGCATCTAGTTCAAGCTTCAGCACCCTCTGCTGCAGGTGCTGGGTGTTCTTTGAGGTGGACGTGCCAATTGTGGACCTGTTGAGGGCCACTGAGATGAGGAGTCGTGCAGTGGACGCCAGCAACAATCTGCAGCCAGACAAGTGAGCTTAGGGTGGCCTTTGCTGCATTTGCTGTGCACGAGGGGCCTGCGCTGTCCTTCTGGCCGACGCAGCTGTGAGCCGCTGGGCCCTTACAACTACACGGATCCTGTTGCACATGGTGATCAGGTCTCCTGCCGCTTTATGTTGAGCCTGACGTGCATACTGAAACGTGTCCATGTGCACGAGTGCTGCAACCCGTTGTGAATGGTGGGCCTGCTGCACAGCGCTCCTCTTCCCTGTACTGCAGCTTGACATGGAACCTGATGGGCATGCTGAACAACCCGCACTACCGCATCAAGACCAAGCCCGAGAGCAGCCAGCAGCTGGGCCTGGGCATCCACTGCGAGCACCCCACCAAGTCTGGTGGCGAGGCTGGCGGCTGGATGGAGAGGGAGATGCTCGCCAATGCTCCCCCCGCTGCAGAGGTGGTGGTCAGCAGTGGGCCAGACACCAGCAGGCTGCCCACCTACTCCCCTGAGGAGGTGAGCCAGGCTGGGCTGGTCATCAGCAGTGCAGCGCTGTGCATGATGTGGTGGACTTCAGCATCAGGCCGCAGCTGCTTTCAGATGCAGATGAGGCTGGGCAGCCAGGCTGGGGGGACTGTCACTGCTGATGTGCGCTGGCAGCACCACGGTGCTGCATGCCTGGCCACAATGGTGATACACACCTGGCAGCAGCATGGGTGGACAGGCTAAGGCTGACGCACTGATCTTCAAGCGTGTCACATGAATGTGGACATGCAGCCCAGTGCATGCTCTGTTTACTGAAAGCTCCTGCGCGGCCACGTGTCTACATCCCTGCTCGCAGATCGAGAAGCATGACAGCCATGAGTCGACCTGGTTCATTCACGACGGCAATGTCTACGATGCCACCAAGTTCCTCAAGGACCACCCAGGCAAGATGATGCTTTTGGTCTCTGGGGTGGTGAACTCGGGGCTTGCCGGGGTTCCAGGACTGCCCAACTAGGGGCCGCCCTACAAGCAAGCTTCCTGCCCTCGGCATGCAACACTCGTGCAGTCAGTGCCACCCTGATCTGCAAGCTTTGGGTCATGTTGCTGCGTTGCTGCACTGTGTGTGAGGCAAAGGGCACTCCCAGTGCCTCAGGCCCTTAGCCTCTGTCAGCATGCCTCTATACAAGCAAGAAGCCACAGTGGGGCTGATTGCGCTAATGCTGTGCCGTCTGCCAGGATGCCTGCCTTTCTCATAAGTGTGGGCTGATTGCACATCTGCCATGCCACTTGCCATGCCATTGGCTAGTATGCTTGGCTTTGCCCCACACTTCAGACAGAAAGGGTTTGTTGATCTTTCGCGCTGCTGGCAGCTGCCCTACTGCCAGGCGGTGCACTCAGGCTTGCCCAGCACGTCACCCCCACAGCAGTCTGACATTCACTTATGATGCTGCAGGTGGTGCCGAGTCCATCCTCATCGTGGCTGGCGCTGATGCCACAGACGATTTCAATGCAATCCACTCGGCCAGGGCCAAGGGCATGCTCAAACAGTACATCATTGGCAGGGTTGGTGAGAGCACAGGGGGAGACGGCAAGCCAGAGCAGGCGCCTGTGGACAAAGAGGTCAGTCCCTGAGCTACACCTGTTGCGGTTGAGGGCTTGTGGTCTTTGGTTCTGAGTGAAAAGTAGGGCACCAGCAGATCAGCGTGGACGCCTGTTGACGTTGTAGTCACTCCTTGAGCCACAATTTCAAGCTGAGGGATGCATTCAGATGAAGATCGCCTTTCACTTCAAAGATGCCATTTTGCACCTGCCACCAGCTAAAATGCTTCAGCCAAAGGCAGTGCACAGGGGATTGCTGAGACTAAAAGGAAGAATCATGACTCCATAAGAATCACAATGCATGGGTGCAGCCAGCACAGCGTCCTGCTGTCAGGCAGTGTGCACCGACTGACACGAGTGTATCATGTGCAGAACAAGGAGGCAGGGGCAGAGCTGATTGCGCTCAACCCCAAGAAGAAGATTGCGTTCAAACTGGCAGAGAAGCATGAGCTCAGCCACAATGTGCGGCGCTTGCGCTTTGCCCTGCAGACGCCGGAGCACCGCACAGGGCTGCCCGTTGGCCAGCACATGTTCTTTTATGCCAAGGTCAGCAGCAGCAGCAACATGCCCAGTCATGAAGCTGCAGCCTGGCCCCCCTGCTTTCACTGCTGCAGTGCGCCTGTTGCCATCGCTCTTGTGGGTTGCTGCGTGATGCTGGAAGGATCCAGCAAAGCTGCACTTGCACATCATCTCAGCTTGCAGTGTTGTGAGCTTGCTCCGACAAGACCCTGCCTGCCTCTGTATGGTGCACCACCCTGCCTGCTGCCCGCCTCGAGCTGACCCATCCATGCAGGTTCAGAGATGACCCCATCTACATACACTGCATGCCCCCTCCGGCCTTGAGGCCTTGAACAATGTGCGCCACGGTGCAAGACCCTGTGTGGAATGTGCATGGCACCTTGGGTAAACTTTTTTTTGTGCCTCCCCCTGCTGCCTGCAGGACGAGCAGAAAGGCCAACTTTTGTGAACTGAACCCGCCTGCTGTTGGCCCCTCCGGTCAGATGTACATTGCTCCTGCCCAACACCCAGCTGAACCTTGCCTGCCCATTGCTGTCTGCAGGACAAGGGGGAGACCATCATGCGCGCTTACACCCCCACCAGCAGTGACGACGACCTGGGCTACTTTGACCTGGTCATCAAGATTTACTTCTCGAATGAGCACCCCCAGTTCCCACTGGTGGGTGCTGAGGCTTCTTGTGGGGTAGATGGAGGGCAGGCGTGGCAGATGTGTCATGTGGCGTTCTTGTGGCAGCAGGGCGGGGGGGCAGTGGCGGGTGCCTTCCCTAGCATTTGGGGCTGCGCGGTGCTGTGACCGTGCTGACTAGGAGCCAGGGAGTTCCAGCTTGGCTAGCAGCGTCACATGGGGTCAGCAGGGGCACATTGCAGCAGAGCTGTACGTGCACCGAGGTGGCGTAAGAGTGACATACGCACACCTCGCATATGCATCTACAGGCAGAGCTCAACTCACCCTCCTGCCAGTGCTGCCTGCTGCCTGGCAGGGCAGCTGCTGATGCAGGCAGGTGAACTCCAGAGACACAGCGTTTTGCTCAATGTGCCCCAGTCAGCAGGTGCCGCCTGCTGCACTTGAGGCAAGCAGTGCTGCAGTGTGCTGCTTTTGTCAGTACCCACGTCTCTGTGCCCTTGACAGCAGGTCGTGACTGCTTGGCTGCCTGGCTGCAGGGGGGCCGCATGACCCAGGTGATGGAGGGCCTGAAGGTCGGCGACTCCATGGAGGTCAAGGGGCCACTGGGCCACTTCATCTACCAGGGTCGTGGCAGTTACAAGCACAGCGGCAAGGCCGGCACCTGCCGCCAGCTGAGCATGATTGCTGGAGGGACAGGCATTACGCCCATGTGGCAGGTCATTCAGGTGGGAGTCTGATGCTAGTTGATTCAGCCTGCTGCCATCTGCTGTTAGGCCCCCCTTCGAGGAAAATTTCTCAGCAAGACTCTTGCTTGAGCACCTTGTTGTGGGTTAGCAATGCTTGGTTCTGCATGGCAACGCGTTGCTGGGACTCTCCAGCAGGCAGGTGAAACCGCCTGCAGTGCATGTGCACTGCCGCCTCACATCTGCTGCATCTGCCACTTGCACCTCCACCAAGCTCCCCAGCGCATTTCTGCTGTTCAGGTTAGTACCTGCTGAGCAATTTGCAGCGGTATCCAGACATGCAGCTTCCTGACTTCTTCCTTGAGAGCAGCCCCTGTCTCTGCAGGCTGCACTGCAGGACATGTGGACTAGATATGTATGGGCAGCCCCCTTGTGCTGATGATAGTGCCCACAAGACCAGTCTTGGCTGACTCCTGTCGTCTGCCAACATGCAGGCAGTGCTGAAGGACAAGGAGGACCACACTCAGTTGAAGCTCATCTTTGGGAACCAGACCGAGGATGACATCCTACTGAGAGAGGAGTTGGACGAACTGGCCAAGGATGCCCGCTTCTCGGTTCATCACGTGCTGAGCAGGGTCAAGTCGTGGTCAGGGGGCAGCACAGGCAGAGTCACCCTGGATCTGATCAAGGACCACTGCTTCCCTGCGGGCTATGACACACTTTGCCTCCTGTGTGGGCCCCCAGGCATGATTGACGCCGCGTGCAAGCCAGCCCTGGACAAGTTGGGCTACTCCCCCGAGCATATCGTGGTGTTCTGAGAGAGCACTGCGGGGTGCTGCCTCCAGAAGAGAAAGGAGCGGCTCTAGATTAGCAGCGATCGCTTCCCTCTCAACATGATGTGGTCCTCTGAGAGGCTGCTGGGCACCAAACTGCAATGGCAGCCCCTTCTGCTGATTCACACAGTCTCTGTACTTCGTTGAGGACTTTTAGTGTCTGCACTATACTGAGGGCTCGCGTGTGCACTACGAACTCACCCTGCTAAATTGAGCCTGCTGTTTTGTTACTGAGACTTTGATAGCTGCCAGACATTCTTACATGGCAACATTGCCATGCAATGTTTCCTCCGAGATCTGATACCGCTAAGCCTATTTGAACTGCAAGCCTCTGATGCAGAGCCTGTTTCGACAATTACAACTTATACCTCCTCATTCATAAATAGACGTCTTGTGAATAGAAAGGTGGGCTGTTTCTTGCCTGACAGCATACCTGTGTCTTCTCAGGTAATGCTGGATGAAAGCTTTGTGGCCAGCCAGCAAGCAGAAGCCTGCCAAACGAAGCAAAGCAGGCATGCTGAGGCCTGCCATTGGGTCTTCCATCTGCATGGTAGAGTCAGCCTCATCCCCACCCTCTTGCCCTGTACCATCTCCTGATGTTCTGACATGCTCAAGCACTGACGGGCTGTACCGCTCTTGTGATGCCCTCATTCTGCCTATCCTTATCAAGGAGGTGGTCTGCCTCTCTGTGCACATGTTGCAGGCTTGTCGGCACAGTGGATCTGTTTACAGCCCAGAGACTAGCCAACAGAACATAGCAGGCAAGACAAGTTGAGAGGATACCAGACATGTCCACCACTGAACCAGGCTTTGGCAGGCTGTGAACATGCAGCTGCATTTGATGCTGTGAGCCACCTGCTTTCAGCAGCACAGTTGCAGATCTGCAGCCTATCTTGGACCACCAGCCACAGTGGCTCAAGCACACAGAGTGACCGAGCAGGCTGCCTGCACCCGGCCTCCAATTGCCATACCCCTTCAGCTTCGATGCGCCCTCAGCCAACACAGGACGCTTGTAGGCTCATTCACATACCGGCATGGCTTGCAGTAGTCTTTCAGGTCAACAAAGGCAGTTCTTTTTCTTTTCTGGGCATATTGCCCCTCGCCACATAGTGCCATTCGAAGCGCTATTTTGTTCAGATTGACAAGATCTGTGCCAAGATCTCCGTGACCTCGGTTGTGTCCACAGGTTCTACAGAAACAAACTGCCTTAGAGATGCAGCTCTATGACACTCCGCCATCCGAGAAGTGGGGGCAGCAGGTGAGCTTCCGTTGTCCGGTGCATTCCCAAGGCTTCGACATGAACCCTCACATACAGTTGTGAATGCATGCAGGCCACTTCTACCCAGCAACCCAAGGAGGGAGCTGCTGCAGGCAGGCAGGCTGCACAGCAGACTGCAGACACAACGCAGGTATCCTCTGGCGAGCATTGGGTGCGCAATGACATGAGCATTATTATAGCAGTGTTGGATCTTGCTCTGCCTGCCCATGCAGGCGCCAACCCACGCTCCCGATGAGCAGGGGCAGAGGCACATGGCACCATCTGAGGTTGGGAATGCAGGAGCAAGTGAAGGGAAGGGCGTGACATCAGGCACCCAGCAACCCTCTGGCCCGTCCGGCGGATGGCAGTCCTACTCAGGTGCACATCAGTGCTTGAAGCTGCTGCACCACATGGTTGTCTGGCCGTTGGTCGCTTGTGTGATGATGCACTGGGCGACATGCAATGTTGCACTTCTTGTAAACATCCTGCGGCTTGTCCCGTGCAGTGACTGATCTGTGAGTTTCCCCCTGAAAGCATCAGGCATGGCTGACATCAAGTCAGTGTGGATCCACTGAGATCCCAAAGCAATGAACCTGGCACCTGTGCTGCTGCTTGCCGCCATGCTGGCCGACCCCAGAGCAACCGGCCCTGGATGGCAGACGTCCACCCCACAGGCCTGCCGCCTGCAGGCACCGGCATCGACATCCCCCCCGCTCTGAGCATCTCCCGTGAGCAGGCAATGCCGGACGTCAGCGCTGCCCTGGCGCCGCTGACCGGGGAGGCCCCTGTGGGGCCCCACGGCAAGGACGTGAAGCAGGCGCTGGCGCCTCTGACCGAGATCAGCGGAGGCGTGGACCCTGCAGGTGAGGGCCTCCAACATGATGCAGGGGCGTGAAAGAAATGAGCACGTAGGGGTGGGTTCCTGCCCTGATCGGAGGCCCGATGGTGCTCAGCGTGTGTGGGGACAGCAGGTAGGCAAGCCTGTGCCTCCATGGTGTGTGCCGAGCAGGGCAGGGCAGGGCAGTTAGCCTGGGGCTCCTTGTGTGGGCCCAACATGCAGCCCATGCTGTCTGCAGGGGCGGCTCCAACGTCTGAGGCCTACGGGGTGGGCGCTAAGCAGGCGCTGGCCCCTCTGACTGAAGGGCGTGCGGCACCAATGAGAGCCCACGCAAGGGCGGTGGAGCCACAGGCCGCAACTGGGGGTGCCCCTCCCGGAAGCCAAGCTCAGGTGCATTTCACAAAAGATGAGCTGCAGCACATGAGACACTCCTGCTCCATGAGACAAGCCAGTTCATACCTAAGTGCCTGGCTGGCAAGCGGAGCTGACAGCACGGGCCAAGGCAATGGAGCCTCAGGCTGTCGTTTGGCTGCTGTAGATGTTGGGGACAGTGCTCAGATGAGCTCGACGCATATGCGCGCTGCGTCTCCACAAGGCCCTGCGGGGCTGCAGACTGAGCATGGCAGACATTCTGTGCCTGCCTGGCACTCTGACGGCCAGCACTCACTCGTCTGCATGAAGCAAGGCTGTATGCATCCAAGGAACATGGTCCAGCAACCTTTGCACTCCTTCAGGAGATTGTCAGCATTGCAACCTGTCTGGCCCTGAGGCTCGGCAGTGCAGCGCTGGGCAGCCAGCTGCACTCATCAGGCCTGTAGATTACGTTTTGGCAACCTAGCGCTGCAAGGCCAGCTGCCCCGATGCTAGGAGGCCTGCTGCCCCTGTTGGGTGCCTGACTACCTGCCTCCAGGAGACTGCCTCAGATCCCCCTGCCGGCAAGTGAGCTGCTCAGAGGGAGGCCCTGGTGGCTTTGTAGCTTGCCGTGCTGACAGCACTCCGGCCTGCCCGCAGGAGATCACGTCAGCCCCAGCTGGCGACATGTCTGGGGCTGACTCCCGTGAGCCAGCAACCTTCAAGCGCTGGGCGCCCGAAGGGGGCAGCGCAGGAGCGTCCAGCGGTGGGGCCACCTCTGGCAGCAGGGTCGTGGACAAGCAGGGCAGTGGGCAGCAGGAGGGGCTGATGCAGCGCGTCATGCAGCAGGCGGCGTACGTGGAGCAGCAGGTGGTGGCCAAGTCCAAGCAGCTGGTGGACAAGATCCTGTACGAGGAGGTTCCAGTGGTGAGCTGAGGCTTGAGCTCAATGCTGGGGAATGCGCCTTACATGTCCAGGTGACATACCTTTGTTGCGTGGGAGGTGCCTTTGCTGACGGCCTCTGCCTGCATGCGAGCACTGCCTCATACATGTCAGGCGACATACCTTTGTTGCTGGGTGCGGCACCAGTGCTGACTCAGAGGCTCAGATGCCCTGCACTGTTGTGCTGCATGCAAAGGTGCCTGGTGCGTGTGAGCACCGTGTCCCTGCTGTTGGTGCAGCACCTCCCCGCTTGGCGCAGCACCTGCCTGCAGGAGCGCACTGCCTCCAGCCCTGCACTGCTGCCTCAGCAGGCACTCAGGTTGTCCACCTGCTGGTCCCCCGCGGGGGGAAGCCAGTCCACTCCAGCGGCTGCCTGCAGGGATGCTGGCTCAGCTGCCTGTCTGTAAGCTGGCCTGGCATGCTGCAGCTCGGGACACAAGACAGCCTCGCATTGCTGCAGGACGAGACCGGCCAGGTCATCGAGCAGGGTTCGCGCCCAGCTGGTGGGCCAGGCATCCTGGAGCAGGCCAAGGGGTACGTGGGGCTCAATCCCCGGACGGGGGCGGCGTCAGGCACCGCAGGTGCAGTCGATGGGCGGACTGCAGAGAGCCGGGGCCCTCCCGCCACGCAGGTGAGACAGCAGCACAGGTCACCATGGGCGCTTTGCATGTGTGTGGGACACGACTGGGGTCCTGCAGTGGACTGCCTTGCAGTGGGCTTCACCAGGCAGTTTCTGAGCAGTCACAGCCGCCAGACGTGGCAGGGTGCCAGTGCCTGCCAGACGGTCAGGTGAGGTCGTCCTGGACCCCCATTGCTGTGTCCTCTACCGGGTTTGATGCGGTTTGTGAAGGTAGGCTACTCTGCAGTGGGCTTCGTCAGTCTGTTCCTGAGCAGTGGCAGCTTGTAGGTGTGGCAGGGAGCCAGAGGCCCCTGTCAGCCAGTCAGACATGAGTCAGGTCCCGACCCCACCCCATCAGCCTGCTGTGGCTGCAGGCAACTCCTCAGCAGCCTCAGCGGGCAGCTGACATTGCACAGCAAGCCGCTGCTGCCTTGGAACGTGTGGCACCGTCTCACTGCTTGCCTGCATCACTTCGCTCACAGTGTGGCCGCCCACTGCAGGGAGTTGACCGTGGCCTGCCGCCCAGTGGGGCTGCCCTGCACAGCAGCAGCGGGGCTGGCGACTCAGACGTGTCATCAGCAGGCGCCGGGCAGCGGCCCGGTGGGGTGGCCAGCGCAGGGGCCTCGTCAGCCGGCGCCTCGCCGGGCCAGAGCGCCGGCGC
>JAAMXJ010000134.1:0-15127 GCA_019693375.1 Asterochloris erici | reverse complement strand
TGACAACAGGCACATAGGCATGCAGCTGCATCAAGCTGGGAGTTATACAGCTGCGGGCATAGTGAAGATCTGTATTGCTGGCATGTCTTCAGAGTGTGGTGGCAACTGGTCCTGCCTCACACTGCTGGCCTTGCTGCATGTGTTTTTTAAGTGTGTTTCAGCCTGACTTGCACGCAGATGTACAGACAAGCTCAGCTGAAATGGCAGAAGGCTGCTTCACACCAGGCTGAGGAAGGCTAAGCGAAAGCAAAAACACTGGAGTGCTGCTGCTGTGTCCTCTAAGCTTGCAGCCACGCCAAGCTCCTCCAGCTGCATGCACATGCGGCCAGGCAGACGCGGGCTGGGCTGAGGCACAGCAGCAGCGCACAAGGCTTGAGCAGAGGACTGAGGGTCTGATAGCTGACAAAAGGGGCAAAACACAACGTGGACTGCCCAGTCTCCAGCTGGGGCGGTGCTGTCATGTGCTTGAAGGTGCCTCATCTCTGTCTGGGTGCAGATCTGCAGCACAGCACTGTCAGGATCAGGTTGCTGCAGGTCAGTGACGGAAGATGCGTGCTGATGTGGCTGCAACGCACAAGTGCACAAGAGCACTGCATGCAGTGCGGCAGCCAGGCATTGGCACCAAAGCGATGATCTGCCAGCTGCCTGCAGCCCATTTACTGGCGCCTGCTGTGAGCTGCAATTTGACAGGCTCTGCCACGATGCCATACTCTGCGCAACTGCTGCCTGCTGCATGCCCACCTGAGTCAGCCCTGCTGGCCGCCAGCAGCCGCAGCGTGTCCTGCTGTGGATTGTGCGGGGGTTCTCGGGTCACAGCGGTCCTCCAGCATGCATGCCACAAAATAGCTTGATTTCTTCAGGTCGCCTTCTGTGTCCAACAGCAGCTTGTCATAGACCTGCCACTGCTCCTTCTGGTCGCTGTCGGGCTGTGGCATGTGGAAGTGGTAGGTCTGCTCCGACAGCAACATCTGCTGTACCTACAACGGCAGCAAAGACAATGTCAGGGACCGCCGCTGATTGCAGCACTGTCCAGCCAATTTCCCATGCTGCCCAGCTGCACACAACACAAAAGGTCAGCAGAAGAGCAGACTGTCAGTGTAGAGGCCCAGTACATGGTCAGGCTGGTGACAGATGGAGTCCTTCAACCCCATGAGGTGCTGGCAGCGTCCAGCCCAGACACAAGGAGTGGCCTCATGCACAGCTGCACATGCCCTGCTGCTGGGTGCCCCAAGCGGCAGGCGCAAGGCTTGGGACAGCACTGCACGCGTCCTGCTCGGCAATGCAGCACACGGCAATGCATCACACGGTGCAGACACAAACAGAGCAAGGCAGAAAACCTCCCTCAGCTCACCACCAAGTCCACATATGGCAGAGCTGCTGGCGGCACAGGGTATCTGCCAGTGTCGTCCATGTCAAGCTTCAGGGCCTGAACCACCACCTCTCTGAAAGGCTCAAAGGTGTAGGGCTCGGCCCCCTTGTCGCTGCTGGCGGCTACTGTCTTGTACCTCACATCTGCAGCAGAGGCACTTCGAGGGCTGACAAGCAGGGCTGCACCAGCAAATTCATCAGAGCAACCATGCCAGCCCTCAGACGATGGCGGACCACATGTTCTGCATGGGCTCGGGGTACACCCATGCTGTACATACAGAAGCAGCTCAGGGCAGGGCCGTTGGGTGCCTTGAACAGCATCACCAGGTAGTGCAGTGACAAGCTGGATCTCCACTCCATCCTCAGGCCCAGCAGGCAGGTGTGCAAGCCAGCATTGGGATTCACAGCAGCAGGCCATGGCAGCAGGCCTCCACGCAGGCTGGCCACAGCCCTTTGACGCTGTACATACTTGGGGTAGGCAGCACCCACAGCTGCCGTCAAGCAGGGACAGGGGAAAACTTCGAGCTCTTGCCAATAGCATGTCCCAGATACAGTTTTGCAGCACACCAAGTATGTGCCGGTCATGGAGATGTCTATCAGAGTGCCTCAGAGATGTAAGATTGATTGAAGGCTGTTGAGGACAATTCCACACAGCCCCCAGAGGAGATTGACATACTATTTTTTGTACCACCTGAGCTGCCCTCCTGCACTGTGCAGCATCTCAGAATTTCCTCCTATTGCAAAGCGCGATGCATCTCAACTGTCATGCAAGGAAGGCTGTGATCTGTGTTTCATTCAAACGGGTAACCTGGATGCGGCCAGATCGACTTGAGCTTGGCCCAGGCTGTCTTATCAGGCAGGCTGGTGTGGGTTCTGGGGGTAGCATGCAGACGGTGCTACTCGTGAGTGATTGATCATCTGAAACAGGGGCTAGGCAGCCGAATCCCCCAGCAGATTAGCATGCAAGGCAGCATGAGCGATGCCGCGCGCAATGCAGAGGCATTGTTTGAGGCCCGGAGCATTGTGGAAATCAGAGAGGTGCTTTGAGCACCTGCCAGAGCAACAGAGAGCTTGCAGCAAGGCTCTGAATGTCGCTTTGACATGTGCAGATAGAGGCAAGGACCAGATCAGACATTGAGGACAAGAGGAGGCAGCTGCGCCAGCTGGTGGGAGGATGCCTACAGGCAGGCAATGCACAATGAATGGTGTTCAGCTCACCCCTTGGTGGTAGACAGAGCAGCATGGGGCATAGGCTCCTGATGCCGTGCTCTGGCTGCAGGGATCTCATCTCCAGCGCAGACACAGGTCTCAGCATGGTCCAGAGCTGCCAGAAAGTGGTGGACCACGTTTCAACGGTGCAGACAAGCTGTGCTGGACCCACTGCTGGCTTGCTGTGCTGCAAATAAGCCATGGCCCAAGCATGCAGTTCTGTGGGGCTTGCAGTGTTAAAAAACATCTCAGCTGAGGCAAAGAGGCATCATTGGCACCAAAGCAGACTGTGACTATGTTTCGCTGTGCGGCAGACATGCCCCAGCTGAGGGCATGTCATGCAGTACTTACATCATTGGAGTGCCTGCTGGCACTTGGTCAAGACATCTGGCAGTGCTCTGCCATAGACAGACCCAGCACAGTGCTGGCTCTTCAAATAAACATGTGCCAGTGCCTCTGCTGCAGGGTGACCTGGCCAAGCTGGCGGCCCGCGTAAGCAGTCACAGCACCTCAGGGCAAGACCAGCCCTTCAGGGGCCCTTCCAAAGAGCAGCTATATGGTGTGCTGCACCGGGCAAGGGGTACTGTGTCATGTCACTGGCTGCATCAGCAGCTCACTGCGCGAGCAGACAGCTTGGCTGGCAAGCTGCTTCGGGTTGAATGGCATTGCGTACGTCTGGTTGGCAACACACCAATCCTGGCCCTACAGCTGTGTGCACCTCTCATTCACCCTAGCACATGGGCTGATAGGTCTCCTGTTGCCTCTGCTGCTTTGGGTGGTTCAAGTCAAGTACTCCCCTGCCTCCCGCTGGTGTCTGACCTGATGCAGTCATGTGGAGCAGGGACTGCTTCGCCCCTCACCCTCTCAACCTCTGTGGTGTCTCCCCTGCGACCTGACACCTCCTGCTGCCACCGCAGCTATGGGCAGTCGAGTCAAGTATCTGCTGGACACCCCTGAGGTCATCTGGGGATGCCTGGACGTGGGCGACTTCCTGGAGGCTGCCCACCGCTACCTGCGCGCTGAGTAGGTGCATCAGGCGCTGGAGGGGCCAGGGCGGGAGGAGGTGGCTGCCAGATTCCCACTCTTGCAGCAGCAGTGGCCAGCCGTCCAGATGTTCAGGTGAGCACCCTGCACAATGGTGAGCAGTGGATGATGCTGGACTCCTGTGGGGTTCTTTTCCAGTAAGCAATCGCACAATCTCCCCTGCTGCAGCAGAAGTGACTTGCTGTGCAGACTGACAGGTGGGTGGCCGTGCACAGAGCTGACTAGCCCTGACTGCTGGCACCTCATGCAGACTGGGAAGGTCACTGAAAGGCTTTGGCTGCAACTGTTGCATCCTGGTCGCTGTGCACTCTCCATTTGTGTGATGTCTACACGCTCCCGTCCTCTTTGCCTTGAATGGGGCCACTGGGGCCACCTTGGGGGAATTGGAAGCAGGCTAAGTGAGCCAAGAGACTGTGCATGGCACTCGCTGACTGTGCATGGTGTCTGAATTACAAGCAATTAAATATGGACAGCGTGTCCTACCCACTTGTATCTTATGTGTCAACTGAAGAACGACGCAGCAATACATGATACAACAGCCAAAACTGATGAGTACGAGAGGACTTCCTGCTGTGCAGGCAGCAAATTATTGAGCAAGCCACGCAGCGCCTCTCCACAACTGCCCGCCTGGCCCTCGAGGATGCAGCGGCAGCTGTAGCTGCCTGCGCCTTCCTGCAAGGCCACTCATCCCAGCAGGTGAGCTCTGCTGATGGCCACATGGAACCTGCCTACAGGTGTGCTGTCACAGATATCTTCAGCTTGATGGCCATGCATGAGTCAATTGTGTGTGTTTTTCAACCTGGACGCACCCCTCTGCGGCAATCCTGACGCAGCAAATTGCAACTCAGCACTACTCTGCATGGAGCTGACCCCTTGAGATCCTCAGATGTCGTCCTGGCTGCCCCACTCCTCTCAGTGATTTCAAACATTTATAAATCTGCAGCTTTGTGTACGACAAGGCCCTGGCTATCAGTCCTCCAGGCGCCCACACTCTGCACAACCTCAATGCTGGGAGCCATGCTGTCTGCTGCCACCTGCCTGTCAGGGCTCCCCATAGAGTGTCCACTGGTCCTGTCGTGCAGGCTCTCCAGCTGTACTTGTATGCCAGGCTGGGATGGGCGCAGAACTCACTGGCAGCGGCAGGCAAGGGGTCCGTGTCAGCAAGCAGCATCAGCCAGGAGCTCACAGGCTTTGGCAATGCTGTTCAGGTAACATTGCCTGCACTGCCGCATGCAGCAGGTGCTGGCCAGCAGCTGCTGGCCACATAGCTGTCATCAGATGACGACTTCTGAGCACCTGGGTGGCTGATGAGCAGGCAGCAGGCCTTTGCTGTGGTTTGCAGCATGGGGTGCTTGAGGACCGCATGCAGTGGCGGCCCCTGCGCGTCTGTGCTGCATGCTCGTCGTGCATTGCAGAGGCTTCCCTGAGCCTGTGCTACATGTACTGAGTGCTGTCCTTTGCCTGAGAACCGTGAACAGGATGACTGGCCTCGGCCTGCGCAGCACGCGTCTTTCAGCGGTTGGGTCATGCGCGAAGAACTGCAGCATGCCTGAATGATGGGCTTGGTCCGCACGCTGCAGGACGCCATCTACCAGGTGGGCCAGCTGTTCCTCAGGCCCCCCATGGGGTTGGGGGAGCCTGTGCTGAGCAGGAAGGCCACTGGCAGCAGCGGGGCCAGCGAGCTGCTGTTAGGCCCACTGCCTGGTCAACAGCCGGCTCAAACAGAGCTGCAGGCCTGGCAGGTGATGCAGGCTGCCTGCGATGTGCCTGAGCTTGCTGCCTGGCAGTGCTCACCATGAGTCTGAGGGCACACGTTCCTGTGAGGCTTCCAGGCAGTTGCGTGTAGCTGCCGACAAGTTCATAAGGCTTTTCCTGCATTCAAGTGCAATAATCCTGTGTGGAACCGTTGTCATTGAGCCAGCAACCACAGTGGGGTCATGCTGTCAACGGGTATTGTCGAGCCGGGAAACTGCACAGGGCCTTCATGTTGCTTGACAGGGATCATACCCCCCCTGCAGGGTGTGGTGACACAGGCGCATGCAGCGCTGGCAGCCCTGCCTCAGTCAGAAGTGGGCGCCGCCTGCATAAAGTGGCTGAAGCAGGTAGAGGCAGCCCTTCCGCAGCAGGGTTCGGGCCTGATGACATCCTGTAGCGAAGCCAAGGTCTTTGCAGCAGTAGAGATGGCTGTCGCGCAGGGGCTGGCTGCATGGGCACCAGAGCATGAAGGTGAGCCAGCAGTGGTTGAGTGCCACAGCTGTAAAGCCCTGTACATGACCCCAGTACCCCCAAGGCATAACCTGGCAGGGCACAGACAGGCTGAGTTGTGCGTAGTATCACAAGATAGCAAAGGACTCCTGCTTCAGCAGCATGCTGTATGTGCAACTGCGAGCTTGCTGCAGCCAGTCATCAGACAGGAGCGATTTTTCTGGCATGCTCAACAAATATGGCAGCCTCTTCTGCAGCGGCTGCTGCCCTTAGCATCTGCAGGCCATGACAGCCCATGCTGTAGTCCAACTGGAGCCCCTTTTGCTGCAGGCACTGCGTCCCAGCTTGCCCCCATGACACCACCTAGGGGCACCCCGCGCGCCACTTTTGCGGCTCCTGCTGCAGAGGCCGCTGGGCTGCCAGACACCTGGGAGGGGGTGTGCGACTGGGTGCTGGCCAAGCAAGTCGACCCCTGGAAGCAGCTGTATGAGGCAGCCTTCCTGCAGGTCAGCACAGCCTGTCACCTTGTGACTGGGCACATGAATGTGCTGTGCATGGAGATTGCGTGCAGATTCAGAGAGTGAGGGCGTCTCAGCATCATTTGTCAGGCTCACATATTCCACAGCATGCCGGCGTCCCGGGTGGAGCAACAAGGTGGTCAGTGTTGAAATGTACACCTGAGTATGTGGAAGCGGGCATTGCTTTGCGCAGACTGCCCAAAAGACCCCAGCTGGCAGTCATGCTGGGTTCTGGCTTTGTTAGGTGCAGCACCACACAGTGGCATGCCCGGTCACAACGGCATCTGTGGCAGAACTGCTTGCCCCAGGCCTGCATGATTCCACATGCTGACATGTGCCCCGCAATGCAGCAAGCCAAGCGCATCCTGGCCGGCATCTTCTCGCGCTTCGCAGAGGGCTTGGCTGAGCCCCTGACGGCGGCACTGAGCCACGCGGCAAAGGCAGAGCCGGCTGTGCCTGGAGCCTTCCAGGCCCAGCAGTGGCCGGGCACCAATGCAGAGGAACCATCCCTGCTGGAGGGGCCAGCTGCTCGGAAGAGGCAGAAGCTGGGCTACAGCACGAGGCGTCGTTAGGTGAGTGAGGTGAGTCACCGTACCTGAGCTCCGGCTGAGGTGAGTCACCGCACCTGAGAGACCATACCTGAGGTGCTCTGGCAAGGAGTGATGGGTCATGCATTTGTGAGGCCTGAGCTAACTTCTGGTTTACAAAGCAGTACTGCGACAAGGGATGTTTGAGGCCTTCAGGCCTAGCCAGCGTCAGCTGCTCTCACTTTGCTGCCGCCATGACTCTTGTGTGTGCAAAGCATGCCTGGTTGCCTCAGTCAGGTTGCTGAGTCCACAGATGCCTCGACGGGGCAGCAGCCGGCAGAGGTGCCTGACTGGTGCAGTGAGGTGCAGCTCATGCACGGCCGGGTGGACGCTCAGCTGCAGGAGGCCCTGCAGGCTGCTGCCCTCCTCGCAGGCGAGCAGGTCAGCCTGATGTATGTATGTTATATACCCCTGCCACTGCACTGCACTGGACTGCTGCACAAGCTTGTGGGCCCTTGAGTAGGCAGCATATCAGCACATATTTCTTGACTTTGGCTGCTGCTGCGCGCCTGTGCAAGTCTGCTCCAGCAGCATCACGCTGACATGGCACCGTTTGCTGTCATGGGTTCAGATAGCAGCTTCTCGATGCCTGGCAGAGCAGCTTTGATGCCTTCTCCTGATGGCCACCATCATCATCACCATTCTAGCTTCTGAGTTGTGCCCATCAACCCTCTGCAGGACCAATCAACGTTTGCAGAGGCGCACATGCCCCCTCTTGCCTCCAAGCCTGGCACTCATCATGCCATGCACAAACGCGCGGCAGCTCTGGAGCCCTCCATTCTGGAGCATGCCTCAGCCATGGCTCACGCCATGCTGACCCACCTTCAGCAGCAGCTGGAGGAGCTGCCTGAGGCCGGCATTGATGTGGCTGGGGCACGCAATGTGGAGCAGGCTTTGCTGATTTGAGTTGCCCAGCTGCTGAGCAGGCCCCATTAGTTGGTGGGCCCCCAGCTGTCTAGCAGGCCCTGCTAATTACTGGGTTTATGAAGCTCCAGTTGAAGAAGCTGACATGCATAGCAGCTGGCCATGTTTGCAGGGCTAAGTGCAGGGCGCTGAGCCAGGTGTGTAAGCCGCTTTCATGCAAGGCTTAGTTCAGGGGAGCTTCTGAGACTGCAGACGAGCTTTGTCTGCCTGCATCGCACTGCTATGTGCCTGTGGTTGACATGCAGACAACACTGCATTGCGCAAGGACGTAATGGAAACAGCAGTGCACTTTTGCCTGGGTGTGCCCTGCAGTCACCACTGCTCTTTGTCTGGCATTGACATGTGGACAACCATAGCTTGGCACCTGGGCTTGATATGCAGACAGCTGTGCTATTTGCCTGGGGTTGACAGGCAACCCATCTGGCCTTGTGGTGCTGCTGCAATGCTCCTGCTCAGCAAGCCTTACCTTGCCTGCAGGCCGTGTAGCCCAGATACTGGGCAGCAGCCCCGCGCTGCAGCTGGTGCTATCATCGCCGGACGCTTGGCAGTCGCAGCAGAGCACAGCCGCGCAGTCCTTTAGCGCTGCCAGGCCCAGCTGGGTCGGCCATCAACCCAGTTGGCGAAGCATGACAGTAAGGAGCTCACAGACCTCCAGGCAAAGTGCAGGTGATCATGAGAAGGTGTCCCATCAACGCATTCGCCACCAACTTGTTCCCGGATGACTGTGTGCAACCCTCACACAACGTTGGCAAGCACTCAATGGTCCCCATGCTGTCATGCAAGTATCGGAGCTGTCCTGTGCAGTCTGCCAGGGGCAGCACTGCACCTCTGACATTTGGCATCTGCATGCTTTACCACCAACCAGGGCTGGCTTCCCAGGCATGGCTCCTCACCTCCTTTTCGGACCATGGCCGTCTGCATGGCTCTCCCCACGACGCATATTCATTGCTGCCATGCCCTGGCTGCCATGCAGGCAGGTCAGCATAGCCAGCTACAAGACGCGGGCTGCCTGGGCAGCTGCAGGGCTGTCACTGGAGCTAGCAGCTGCTCTGGGGAAGGACCCCGTCTTCTCAGCCACTGCTGTGCTCAAGACATGGGCAGAAACAGTTGTTCAGCAGGTGCGGCAAGATTGGCAGCTTGATGGTTTTGTCGGGCTTGGCTTGTGGCAGCCATGCCAAATACCAGCCACAAATGGTGGTCTTGGTGGCTATTTGGTGGCGGCTACACCAGACCGTAGTCACACTTACATCAGCCGCCCCCATCTCCTGTATCACCCAATGCACAGCTGCAGGAGCACCTATGTCACCAACACTCAACCCAGCCTGCGGCACACTGGTGCTCTGAGGCTTCACCAGACCCTGCCGGAAGTTTGGCAGTGCGTCAGGTCTTGACTGCACACATGCGCCTGCATTGGCAGGAGGGACACGTCTGGGCTCAGCTGACTTTGTATGTGCATCTGTACGTTTCACCTGTCACACACAGCAGCCCTCACCGCCTGTATGCTGCCTCTGCTGCAGGAAGACGACACGGGTGGCGGCAGTGGAGATGCGGTTCAGCCTGCCAGCGGCGGCCTCGCCGGCCATGCTCATGCTGCTGCTGGCAGCCTGCCGCGAGCTGCAGCGCGCAGGCGGCTTTGCCTGCAGCTCCACGGCGTTGCACCTGATGTCCTGGGAGCTGGGCCGTGCACTTGTGGAAGCCCTCAGGTGGGGGCACACACACCCTCATGTTTCAGCGCTCAGGCACTCTGCGGTGTCTCATCAGGCTGCGCGCAGTCTTGCCTGCCTGCAACCAACTCGCCGTGCACCTGCACAGCTGAGCGCTGCAGCGGCGGGCACAGCACTTGACAGGCGTGCAGCACAGGCTGTTTGATGTCTGAGTGGCCTTCTCTGCAGGGCTGCATGCGCAGTGGTTGCCAGAAACCACTTTCACCTGCGGGGCTGCATGCGCAGTGGTTGCCAAAAACCACTTTCACCTGCAGGGCTGCATGCACAGTGGTTGCCAACAACCACCTTCCAAGCTCACACCTCTCCCTGTGCCAAGGAGGACTTTCCTGCTGTATTCTCGTGGGTTCCATTGCCTGTGTCCTCAATACCACTCCCTGTTCCACTGCAGTTCAAAACCAGCCAGAAGCGCAGGCAGCATGCTGTTGTTGAGGCCATGTGATCAGCTGAAGCACCCTGCCACCTCACACCACGGGTCAGCTTGCCTGTCCGACTCTGCAGGATGGGCCTGCAGCCCGGCGGCCTCCTGGCGGGCTGCCTGTCAGAGAAGGGCGTCCTGCAGCTGCTGTTTGATGTCTGCTTTGCGCAGCCTGTTCTGGCCAGCGGGAAGCCTGCTCAGTAGATACGCGCAGCCCCCACCGCCAGGTGAGGCCCAGCCCGTCTGTGCTCCAATGGTCCTCTCATCTCACAAATTGAGCAGGCAGCTGCGCCCTGACCGACCTGCTGCTGCCCGTGCTGCTTCTCATGTGGAAGGAAAGCTGCTTGAAGCTTCTTGTGTGGCGTGGGAGTGGTGGAGCTGGCGGGGATGCACTGGCCGCATGCCGCCATCTGATACCAAAACACAAGTGCTGACAGCCTGTGCTGTGCAAAAGCCTGTGCCTCATGAACCCAGCAAAGCCATGCCTCGCACTCACCGTGTCTGCGGTGCTGCTGGTAAGAGGCTGGGCTTGGACCATTCCCCTGCGAAGAGTCCTGCACAAGGAGCCAAGTTGAATCTAACTCTTACCTGTGTCGCTGGTCATGGGCCAGGCCAGGCCGCTGTTGCCCCTTCAGCAGCAGTTGCGCAGCAGAGACGAGACATGAATGAAGTGGAGGAGCTGCTGCACAGCCCAGGCAGGCTGGACCCCATTGACTGGGCAACCTATGAGCCCTACCTGTGGCAGAATGTGGCCACCCTTCTGCCACTGCACAGCAACTCTGTTTGGCAGCCTCACTCTGCTGAATAGAAGGCCCTCTGGGGTGAAGTCAAAGGGCTGTGGGTTGTTGTGCTGTCGTTTCCTCAGCAGGATGTTGGCCCATGTTGGCGGCCCCACTCTGCCGTTACAGGCAGTCATCTGAGGTGAGCCCCGCGACCAGCTTACCTGCTGGACCACAGCTGCTGACCAAGGGACCTGTCTGTTGTCGTCTGGGATAAGCACATGGGACGGCAGCTTGCTTGCCGGGCCACAGCAAGCTTCTGGGCTAGAAGGGGATGCTGCTGGGCCCAAACGTCCCTGCTGGGGTTTTAGGGTCACAGGGCCTATGCTCCCAAGGGATGGCCTTCTCCCAAAGTGGCCTGTCTGACTGCCCAATCAAGGTGGCCAGGGTGTTGCACACAGGAGACGTGTGGGCAGCAGACAACAACATCTTTTGAGTGCAGGTGCAGGCGAGCTCATGTCACCTGTCTTGCCCTGCAGGCGGCAGCTGATTGCTCTGCCTGCTCAGGTCAGTGCTTTCAGTGTCCGCACAGCTGAGTGTCAAACCTGGTACACCAGGCAGACAGAACCAGCCTGCAGCACAGTCCCTGTTGAGGCCGTCCCACTCTCTGCCCCTGCAGCCAGCGTCTGCTGGTGGCATTAATCTACGGCATCCGCTCTGCAAATGTGCTGAATGCCCGACTCCAGCGCAGGGCCATGTGCCCCAGCTGCTCCTGGCACTGGCATGTGCGGTCCCCGCTGCAGACGCGCTGGTTGCCAGACTGCAGCGCTGCGCCTAGCGACGCCATGTGCCCCTGCCCCTGCAGGTTCTTAGCCGTCTGCTGCTGGCACTGACACGTGCTGTCCCCCACTGCAGACTTGCTGAAGCTGGACTGGGGCAGCTCACCTGGCACAGCTTGACATCAACTGCCATGCAAGTTCAGCAGGCGCCTGATGACAGGCTGCGCAGCAGAGTCCAGTATGGCAGCACCTGCTGGCAACGCAAGCTGCCTCCAACCACACCCCACACCCCTGTGTTGCAAACCCTAAACCCTGTGATGCTGCCTGCAGGTCCAGCGGGCACCTGATGGCAGGCTCCCCGCGCAAACGGCTCAGTGTGGATGGCAGCGCCAGCAGCGCGGCTGCCGATGCAGCTGCACGGGGCCTTCTGTGGTTGGTCAGGCCCTCGAATGAGAGCGCGGGCGTGGTCTGCATGATGGCCGGCCTGTGGCAAGCTCCAGAAGGTTCTGCAGGTGAGGCCTTGCGGTGCGGGCCCCACTGAGAAGCTCAGCGTCAAGCCTCATGTGCAGGCAACAGCTGTATGGCAGCCGAGCTTCTTGGGTGAACAGCAGTCGGAATCTTATGGGGATGCTATTGGCTGTGGGGGGATCCATATGTGCAAGCCTGGTCTCCTCGCCAGCTGGGCAGCCACTTATAAGAAAGGAATCGGAATGCAAGGAAACGCCTGGCCGCGGGCCCTGAGGGAAGTGCTCAGCCCTGGGAGACAGCTCCAATGCTGTGAACGATCGCACTTAGGCCATTCTGCACAATATTTGAGGTGGGGCCAGCACCAGGAAGATCTGCAGGTAAGGCCTTGACTTGGGCCTCACAGTGGGGACGTCCCAGGCGCAAGGTCCAGGGCATCAGCTGCACAACAGGCAGGCTGTCACCAGCACCACAAAGATCCGTGTGGGGAGCTTGGCTGCTGTTCCCCAGTAAGGTGGTCAGTACAGAGGCAGCCAGCCTGATTGTGGGCACGAATGCCTGACCTGAGCAGCGGTGGGTTGTGCACTGACGGAGCTGCACAGGTCTGGAGGTGAGCAGTTAGCAAGAGCTGTGTTGGGTGCTGGTTCTGGTGAGAGGTGTCTGACCGGATGTGAGGGCAGCAAGGGGAGCTGCATGTCTCTTGCAGCATGCTGCGCCTGCTTGAGAGGGAGCAACAGTGTTGCACATGCCAGCATGGAGCCTCCACCTCAAACCTGCTTCACTGCTTGACTGCTCTGCCTCATTAGGTCGTTGCCTCCTATCACTCCACAAAGTGCTTTTCTCAAGCACTCATCTGCTTACAAAAGATTCAGCCTCCCGCATGCCCCAAGCAGAAACGCTCACCACATCAGTTGCCCCACAGCGCCCATGGCATGCAGGTGGCACCATGCTGGTGACTGGGCACGATGATGGGACCATCCACGTTTGGTCTGCCGGCAGGGGCTGCCACCTGCAGGCCATTGAGGGTGCCCACGTAACGCCCTCCAGCCAGCAGCAGACCCTCACTTCCAAAGGTGGGACCTGCTCAGCTGGTGATGATGATGCATGCATGCATGCTGCTGTGCACAGTGCATGTCCAGAGTGAAAGAGCACCACCCTGCTGCAGGACGCAACTTCTTCAGCAAGGCGTTCAAGACTGCTCGGCCATCCCAGATCCCTGACGTGGTCGCAGACATAACTGTGACAGCAGATGGCCTCCTCTCCTGCAGCTTGGGGGGCTCAGTCAGAGCACACCCTTTTCAGATGCAGCAGTAGAACAGAAGGGCTTGCAAACACTTTGATATAGTGCCAAATCTTGACAGCTAGCCTCCACATGCCTGACATTTCATCACAACTTGGTTTTGCCCTGAGCAATCAGCAATTGAGCAGTCGGTGTTGAGGCACTGTTGGCAAAACAAGATAGACACCATAGCCAGTGCATGTACGCTTGTGTGCTGCACAGAGTCTAGGGATAGCCTGAGAATCATGATTGCCAATCATTCAGGAATTGTTGACTGAAGTCACACGCTGCAACTAGCACTCAAAGCAATGTTACTGCCTTTGATGATTAAATCAAAGGCAGTAACATTGCTTTGAGTGCTAGTTTTGGGTTTTGCTGCTCGTTCAACAGCAGTTTCATGAAACTGCTGTTGAACGAGCAGCAAAACCCTTCAGCCAGCTGACAATGCAGCCAATGCATCTCTGGCAGTGGGGTATACACCACCAACTAACCCCTGAGCGACAAACTGACAGGGCGGGTCTAGCGGGCTGTGTGACCGAATCATGTGACCGATCTGCCACAGGTCAGCTGCAATGGGCCATGGCCCACCCAGCTTGATGTCTGGGGGTTTTGCTTTGGGGCTCCACCACACCTCCGCATCAACAAGACCAGCCAGTTCCCAATCAATCAAGATCCACTGACCACAGTGGTGCACGATGTTGTCACCCCTGATATCTCGATGCACAAGGCCTGCCTCATGCATGGCTGCAACTGTCTCCAACAACGAGGTTGTGAGGCTCCGCAGCTGATCAGCTGACGAGATGATAAAGCGGGCGCCGACTGGGAACAATCTCAGATCGACCTGTGCGTCTCCATGAATGGGGCGCAATGCAAAAGCCGGGCTTCTCAAGTCTATGTCATGTTGGTCCAGCTGCAACAACACAGTCACATGGTTCACAGGGGTACTGCTCCAGGGCTTGCAATCATGGCAGGGGAATGAATGTGGAAATGGCAAGGCTATGGCTCTTATAGCGGCTGTGAAGCAGCTGCCCACCTGGAAGCGATCGAGGCGCACTGCATGCGGAATGGTGTCGGATGCCAAGACCTGGTACACCTTGCATAGTGTTTCCACAAGCTTCTGGGGCAGCCGAAACGACTTCTCGACATGCTGAAAGCGCAACTGCATGGTGACCTGTTCGTCCCTGAATCCAGAAAACTCTGCAGACAGTGCAAGACATGACATCTGGATGTTGGCTGACTCAGGTCTCAGCAAGCAACCCTCAATGCAACAGCAGCCTCACATACCACAGTATGGAGAGTCCCGAGTGAAAGTTTGGAACAAGGGAGCGATCAGTGGCGGGGGCAGCAGATCTAGCGTATGAATGGTCCTTAGCCAGCGGGAAATATTGACCATGATCTGCACAGCTTGCCGGCGTCCAGCAGGAATCACCGCCTGTGTGCAGAGGCACACTGTCAGAGGTCTGAAGCATCTGGCACCGCCTACATTGTGGTGTTGTGGTGGTGGAGGCAAAGCAGGATGGATGACGCTCTGTCACCACAGAGGCAAAGGGTGTGCTCACATCAGCTCAGGGAACTGAGCGAGTTAGACACATGAACATTGGCAGCTCACGTCAAAGGCTTGCACCAAGATGTGCGCCTTGTAAGCAGGGGCCTGGGGCAGAAGGTCGTGAGCATGCACCTCCATGAGGCGGCCGGCTGTGACTAACAAGAAGATATAGCCAATCCGTCCATAGAGGGAAGCATTGCTGCCCTTATGCTTCTCATGAACCTCCCGCCGCGCCACCTGCACCAACATCAACTTCGTATACTCTGCCAACACTGGCCAACACATCCATCATCACCGGAAGCCGCACCGCCAGGTCTGATGAGTAGCTCTTGTCCTCGCCGCCAA